>VMKM01003624.1:0-32207 GCA_008360985.2 Macquaria ambigua | reverse complement strand
CTCATACAAGTGCACCCATGGAACTCAAAGTGGGGGGGGGGGGGGGGGATAAAAGAGAGCAGAAATGGATTAAAATAAAACTTCAGATGAATAAGGGAAACTAAATAACTTTTTTTCATATTTGTTTACTTTAAGCCATACTGCTAATAAATCCAGGCCATAAATCACTTTTGTGTTCCATATCACAGTGCTGTGCTGTGTGATGGAGTTCAGTTTTAACGCACCAAGTGTTGTGGGATTTAGATGAACATTCATATTTAAAAGAATCTGGCATCAGCTACTTGCCTTCGCTTTGTTTATGTATCAGAAATTAAGGAAGTAAAACGTGTAAAATTAATCCTTTTAAAAATCCTGCCTTCCTTATTTGATCTCAGCCTTTGTATTCATAGAAAACCAACCATATCATATTACACCCAACTTAATGCACACTCTGGTGGTGAATTAGGGCTAGCAAAAGACAGGGACTGTTCCCTTTCAAAAACCATAATGACCCCCCCATCATCTAACATACTGGAGAGCTGCCTGCAAATTAAGTGAGCGCATGAATCACAATTACTCAAGTTGTCTTTAATGTTGTGAAGTGTGCTATCAGACAAGCTCGGGGTCTCCACATGCGCTGAGAGCATGTTGTCATCGCTGCCTTTCTCAAGTGTGAAATAACTATCAAATTGAGGATGAATTGTAAAACGTCCTGCGTGTGCGTGCCGCTTGGCAGTGGTTCCAGTGACTTCACGTGTGTCAAATCTCCTGCAGAAATACCAGGCAAGCTTAAGGGGTAAACCATAAAAATATGAAATCAGTGCTATAAAGAAAGAAGAGAAGCAATGGCACAGATACAGTAAGTAATAATGTAAAATCTGAACGTAAGGGTATAGAAAATAAGATGTTTTTATTATTGCACCCTTTCAAGTTTTATACAGGGCTACATAACCAAACATAACCACCTTTCATACTTTTTTGTACTTTGGTCGAGGGCTGTTGATCATGTCTGGCTTGGCCCGTTAGTGCCATTTAAGGGAGAGCTTAAAGCTATGATACTGTATTTTAGACATTAGCGTGCTTCCACCCTTGTGGCTACAGATTAGGGAAGGTCCATTTCTGGGTTTCTGGGAATCAGGGTTTCTTTGTGTTGAGTTTTAGCTATGGTTTATGTTGTTCTCCCCTGTGTGTGTTTATTGGTTTGATCAGCCAGTATGTATGTTTCCCTCAGGTCTCATTCTGGCAGGTCTGTTAGTTGAGTTGACATCTTGTTTTGTTAGCCTTATTTTTCACTAGAGTTATGTTTTGTTGACCTCTTTAAAGGGTCTTTGACTGCTTGGTCCACGACAAAATGGTTTTCTGAGTTTGGTGTGAAAGGACTAGACTTATCAGCCAACATTAGTGCCTGGCCCCACTAACGTTCTTGTAGCTGAATGGGAGCAAATCCCTGCTGCCAGGTTCCAAAATCTTGTGGACAACCTTCCCAGAAGGGTGGAGCATATTAATTCAACGTATTAAGGCTTATGGATTTGGAATGAGGTGTTCAACAAGCACATACAGGTGTTATGTTTGGTGTGTCCACATACTTTAGCCCATATGACTTCATTGTATTTTTGACTGTATCTAAATAGCTACTTTTAACCTGTGACTATAGCGCCCTCTTTGGACTTCCATGCATCACAAGTGGACAAAGCTAAAGACAAGCTATTAACACAACATTAACATTTACACCTCATTAAACACAACACAACATTACACCATATAAAGTTGAAAATGGCAAAAAATGGTTTTGAATGAAAATGGTTACCACACAGTTGCCTATTTAAAAATCCAGCAGACAGGAGAATATCTGTCTCTAAAGCTGCTAAATGCTCCTCTATGTCCACCAGCTAGTCGCTAACTTTGCCTGTATGCTGACACTGGGCAGGTAGCATACAATGGGTTTATGAGAGCTTTTTACCTGAAAACAGTTAGCCATGACAGTGAACCAAAACAGTAAAGTTGTGGGTAGCAAAACCAAAATAATGAGCTTAAAGACACAAAAAAATCTTCGTAGAGCTTTCACATGACACATGCACATTTGATCAATTGTTTTGTTTGTGTTGTCTTAAGCTAATACTGACATATGATTTAAACAAACAGTGGTAACTGCCTGAAACACAATTTGAACAAGACCTTTTAGCATGCATCCTGAGGCTGTATGACTCGTGACGTCATCAAAGTACATAGTCAAGAGGAGAGAAAGGATAGAAACTAGAGGAAAATATAGGAAACAACTGGAGCTCCTGGAAAGCTCTGACCTCGGTCAGAGTCAGAGCTCACCACACATAAAGAAAGATAAAACTTCCTTTCAATCTGAACACACCATCAGAAATCTGTAGACCAAATGTAAAAAGGTACCATGTGCACGATCTCCCACCCCCACTCTGATTCACAAACCACCAGTTTCCATGGGGACCTATCAGCCAATGAACTTTCTTCCTGGAGCCTTGCTGGATAAAACTAACTAACTAACCCAAGTGACTAAGTGAAGACACACAGTACGTCACTGTGTTATTGTGTGTTGTAGGCACTGTATGCGTGTGTGTGTGTGTGTGTGTGTGTGTGTGTGTGTGTAAATGTGTGTGTGTTCATACCTAAGAGGGCTGAGCCAGTAATGAAAGGCCTTTGTTTGAGTTAATGAGGACCAAAGTGCTTAAACAGATTTAACAGACATTTGCTTTAATTAATAATTAGCCCATGCTTTAGCAGTTGGGCAGGGAATTTTTAACTGTGTGTGTCTGCGGTGCATGTGAATGTCTTAAGCTTTGATCATTCCATCCATAGCAGAGATTGTGACTGTGATGCGCTTGTATTTCATGCTGTGAGGATTGCAGAGAAGAGTGTTTTAGGCTCCATCGGTTTCTTTCTTCCTCTGGAAGTTCTGTTGAGATATGACTTCTTTTCTCATTCACCCGCTTTACTGGTTGTGACAGGGCCAATCCATACATATAAATAGACAAACACACATAAACTCAGACTGTGAGATGGATGTGTGTGTGTGTGTATGCGCGTACATTCACACAATTCAGTCCTATGTACTGTAAAACCAAGTCAATAAATCTAAACGTCCGTTGACATTTCAGCTATTATTAGCATTAGCTACATCATCTCTTGGTCTCTTTTTCCACTTCCTTCTCCTCTTAGCACTTTCATCATAAAGCAGGTCATTCATTATTATAAGAGTATCAATCAATCAATGCACATTCAACAGATTTATATGTAGAAAAAGGCCCTACAAATGAATATAAGCACACATACTAACACTTCAACAGGCAGATACACTTGTTCACACACACAAGTGCACAAGTACACACAGTTAAACTTATTTAACTGCATTAATAAGGCCATGGGGCAGTTCCATCTGTTCACCATAGGGAGTGAGGAAATAGAAAAAGGCAGAGGAGGGGAAAGAGTTTTGTGCAAACAATCTGTGCTGCTGTTTCCATACATTTATTAACGTACAGTGTGGGGTTGATTTCACTCATATATCATTTGTTTTCCTAAGCGTACATTTGCAAACAGCCTTGAGCAAAACAAGGATGTGAATTTAAAGCAAGAATGCAGTGAATGAGATTGTGAGCATCACCCAAACATTCGCCCACAACACTCACCACCCAAACATTTCTGCCGCGTCGTTCTTTAGCACATTTGCACATTCACATAGACGCGTTCATTCACACTTTCACACTTGAGAGCATGCACAGGCACACTGCCTGCCCTTGAAACATAGGGACATTCACCTATAGAGTGGCAAACTGAAATATTGATGAACATGAAAAAATGATAACTGAAAAAATTCTCTCTTTTCTCTGCAGCTGTAGCACTTGTTTGTCATGTACAGGAATGCTCACTACATTTTTTATGAAAGTGGTGTGGCTCTGACCTTGGCCCTCCTTACTATTATTTACTCCTAAATGTGTTACAAAATTGCAGTTGCTTGATCTCACTCACGAAATGTGAACAGAATAAATGCATGTATACTGAGAAATGTACAGTTTCATTAACACTAATTTGTTATTGCATTTAAAACAAATTACGCCTGACACTCACTTTTCTAGATGTTATGTAGGCTGCAAAGTATAAGTCATCATTTATCAGTGCTGTTTTATTCAGTAATAATAACTAAAATGCTGCCAAATTCTACAAATGATCTGTCAGTCAGCCCACATTCTGACACTGCTTTGAGCCTTCAGAATGTAAATAGTTTCTGCACTGGTCCTGATGTCACTGTGCCCACCTGAAACAATGCTAGAGATGTGTGCAGATACTTAAATCTGCAATAGTCCATATTTTTGTATTAGCAATAGGTCAAAAGACTATGTTATATATGAAAGGAGTCTCTCTCAGTGACCTGACCTCGCAGAATTATCACCCAACTCTGCAGTTCCCCTCAGCTCTACGAAGCATTTTAGCGTCTTTTAACTGTTTTGGTTTTAGGACCCAGAACTTTAATGTTTTTGGTTCAGTCTTACAGTTCTCATCAGCCCTGTTTCCATCTGCAGTAGGCAGCTATTTTCAGCAAAAAGAAGAAGAAGAAGAAGAAGAAGAAGAAGCAGCTCTAATAAACCCATTGTACGCTACCTGTCCAGCTGCTGGGCAGACACAGTTAGCAGCTAGCTGAGCATAGTGACGCATTTTAGCAGCTAAAGAGCCTGATTTTTTTAGTAGAGCTACAAGGAGAGTGAATATTAGACTTACATTCTTTGGGTGGCCAGAAACTTAACCATAACAACTTTATGTGGCAATAATTCCAAAAATCTATTAATGCAGCTTTAAGTGGGCAGTAACCATTGATCAAACTACTGTCTTTTACCTTCTTGTGCCATAATGTCACTGATGCTGTGTCCTACCTCCCATTTCATCTCTTTTATCTGATCACTGCATGTGTTCGGGTCTTGGATTGCACATTTTTCCGTTATTAAGTGGCAGAGGTGGGACCAAGTCATTGTTTTGCAAGTCACAAGTAAGTCTCAAGTCTTTGCACTCAAGTCCTGAGTCAAGTCCCAAGTCAAGACTAACAACAGGCAAAGGGACCGCTGATAAAAACAAGCCCTTCAGCTAACTTGGGTGCATTTCCATTTGTTTGAATGTTGATTTATGTACATTGTCACTTTTCAAAAAAAAAGTCCCAAGTCCTAAACTTTGAGTTTCGAGTCCTAAACAAGTCATTATGTGCTCTTCACCAAATGTAATGCCATTTTAACAACAGAGTAATACTATATTAAATTTACACAAATCATGAATGCTTTTTAAAGTTTGTATTTATTTGTTAAAACAAGTATGACTGAAGTTAATCATAAAAGAAAGTAGTGCTGACTTTCATAGCATATAGCACTATGAACCAGTACCACAACAGAATGAAGTTTGTATGTTTCTGTCCTGTCTTGTATTTAAATAACATACTTGTTAATCTTTGGGCTCAGGGGGGAAGGTATCAAGTATTTTCAAGTCAAAAGGCTCAAGTCCAAGTGAAGTCACAAGTCATTGGTTTAGAAGACCAAGTCGAGTCTAAAGTCATCAAATTCGTGACTCGAGTCCAAGTCATGTGAATCGAATCCACACCTCTGTTAAGTGGCCCTTTACCTCATTGCCTGTGTTGCTTGTATTGCAGGCACCCACCTCCATCCTTCAAAGCACTCAACTGGGATCTGCTCCAATCTCAATCCATGGTGTCTAACTTTATTTGGAGGTAAGACTGAAAGTGAGTGCAATGTTGGTAACAATCCCTCATTACACAGAAAAGTCGTGCGCTTGCACACTATGGCAAGTACATGCAGTCAAAGTCAAAGACATTTTAGGTAAGTTTGGCTGCTATGGTGGTTTGTTCAAAACTTGTCTGATAGTGTGACTGCTCGTGTTTCTTACCCTGTCTGACTTTTTTTTTGCACCATTTTCACAGATCTCATCAATTTACACAACATTGCGTGAGTAAACCTGAATTATCCTTCAAATTTGAACTAAGCTATCCCAAAAGTTCTCCCATTGTTAGCTAAAAACATTTTATTACTACTTAAGTTTTAATTTATAATATCTAGGTCATTGTCTGTACACTGTGACCCAAAACATGATGAAAGGTGCTAGCCTTGTATATGCACATGCACGTGCATGCTCTCTCTCTCACACACACACACACACACACACACACACACACACACACACACACACACACACACACACACACACACAGATGATGAGATAAGGCCCTGGTCCCGGACTACATTGTGAGGCCTTGTAGAGACAGGAGAGTTCCATTAGCTAAAGCAGCCGAGCATGGCCACTGCTGGCTCATCACTATCTGCCACCCCATCTAGTCAGAAGTCTAGAGAGCGAGGGAGAGAGAGAAAAGAGAGAGAGAGAGGATGAGGTGCATAGAGAATGGAAGTGACGGAGGAAAACAGCAGCAAGAGAAGTTCTGAGGAGGGAAAAGAAAAGGGAGGGAGGGAGGTAGAAAAAAGAAAGGGAGACGGAAATAAATCAGTGAATATCACTTCACACATCACAGTCTATTTGGTCAGCAGATGATTAGTCAGCATACATGGTACAAAAGAGCTGAGGGACCAATATATTTACCATTAAAGCAGTGGTTTCATGTTTCACTGTGATTTACGAAGGTTTAAATAGCATATCATTCCCCAGTTACTCACCATATTGTT
This sequence comes from Macquaria ambigua, assembly GCA_008360985.2. NCBI lineage: Eukaryota > Metazoa > Chordata > Actinopteri > Centrarchiformes > Percichthyidae > Macquaria > Macquaria ambigua. Next base: position 25,533 of record VMKM01003624.1, on the reverse strand, counting down.
AACAATATATCAATGCTACTGCGCTCTTATTGGAATCTAACTAGACATATATAACAATTACTCATGACGCTACGGGGCTTATTCTCGGGATGCTCATCATGCTGGAGTTGATTAAGTTAGAGAATGTGTTTGCCTGACTGTTTGTCCATCTGCTTCCAAAACAATTAAGCACATGCCTTCGTTTTCTCTCTGATTTTCTCTCTTGTACTCTTTCCTCCTCTCCTCTCCTCTCCTTTCCTCTCCTCTTGTGTTTGGTATCGTCCCGGGAGCTAACTTCTCTACCTCCCTCCTCATTTCTCCCCCTCTCCTCCTCTCCTTTAATTCCCTGCCTGCGGAACACTGAGGAAAGTGCTGATGAACAATTAAACATGGTCCTTCCCCAGGGAGGCAAGGTCACTCATTGTGTGTGTGAGTGTGTGTGTGTGTGTGTGTGTGTGGGGGTGGGTGGGTGTGTGTGTGTGTGGGTGGGTGGGTGGTAAGTGCAACAAACGTGTGTGTGTGTGTGTTTATGAGAGAGAGATAAAGAGAGAGAGAGAGACTTGGCAGAGGTACAGATATATGCCAGACAAAGGGTAAAAAGCTGAATAATGTTATACAGTTTGTGTCGGTGTTAGAGCACTAGTGTTGAGAATATTTTATGTCCATAACACTGACCGGGCAGTGTGAGATGCAGACGCAATAATACATAATGTATGAAGTGTAATTGTGTAAGCTTTGAAGTTCAATCATGGATCATACTTGTGAGCATTACTGTACATCAGGAGCACTTGCATGTTTGTACATTACCAGTACCACTTCTGGATCACACACAATTGTTTCTTATATGTTCAAAATTGACTTATTGACTTTTTCATGACACAGGGATGCCAATTCTCATTAAACATAATTTTGTGTTTGAGGGAGTCCAGAATATACAGTGCTGATTGTCTGTAGTTGTTTTTACCAATGCTAGCAAAATGGTTCTGTGGGTGGCAATGTTGGACTGGTAGTCGGTCCACCACTCTGGTCCGGATTCAAATGTTTCAACAGCTATTTAAAGGATTGACATTAAATCTGCATCCTAGTGACTTTGGTGATCCCCTGACTTTTACCTCTTGCACCATAAGAAGGTTGATATTTTTGGCTTTTATTGAAATGTCTTGAAAACTACCTGATGGATTAAATTTGGTACAGACATCCGTGGTGCCAAGAGGATGAATCCTATTGACTTGGTGATCCCCTGACTTTTCCTCTAGTGCCACAAACAGTTCCAAGTTTTCACATAAAGTGAAATATCTCAACATCTTCTAGATGGATTGGCACACAATTTTGTACAGACATTCATGGTGCCCAGAAGATGTATCCTAATGACTTTGATGATCCCCTGACTTTTACGTTTGATCGCTATGACTATGGGGTTCACATTTGTGGCTTTGAGTGAAATATCTCAACAACTAATGGATGGATTGCCATGAAATTTGGTACAGACATTTATGCCCCACTCAAGATGAACTGTAATCACTTTGGTGATACCTAAACCTTTCATCTAGCAAGCTCAAAGCAACGCTGTGCCTAAGTACAGCCTCATAGAGCTTCTAGCATGGCTCAATAGCCAATTTAATGACTAACAGGCATGTTTCCGTATTTCATTTCATTTCATTTTTATTTGTTATAAGCATGGTAATTCACAACAAAAAAAAGCAATTCACAATAAAAACACAAGTCCATTTACACATTCCATGACCGAAAAGGAGCAGGGAGAAGAAAACTCTTATTTTGCCTGCCTTAATCAAAACATAAATAAACAATAGAAAGAGCTGTTCTGTCAATTACAGTTACTTAACAACCAATACTTAAAGTAACATGAGAAAAAGAAAAAAGGAATTAAAGAATCAAGACCCATGCACAGTAATTCACCCTCAACTAAGGAAACACATTACCTGACAACTTCATATAGTCTAATTATTCTTTCTTCATTCTCTTGAACTGAAATATATTTATACAACCTTTTAAATCATTCTGTAGAGAATTCCACAGCTGACGCCAAGCACTGAAGTACACTGGGCTTTAAAGTAGTCCGTGCATACTGATGCTTAAAATGAAATTTCCTTCTATGGTCCTCGTCCTGTGAACTAAACATACATACTTGGCTCAAGCATATTTTGTGAATCTTCTGGTAATACTGTGTTTTTTGCCCCATACATAACTAATAATGTCTGTAACTTAACTAAATCTCAAACTAAATCAGTCTGTTAGTGTGTTCTCTTGAATACACTTCAAAAGAACACTTTGTAATTCTTACCGCTTAACTTAAACAATGTTTTTTTTTTTGTTCATGTACGTGTTGCCCCACTCTTCCAAACAGTAGCTAAAATATGACAAAATAAGTGAACACCACAGAATTTGCATTGCCTTGTACGCTAACACATATTTTGCTTTGTTCAAAACAGAAATATTCTTAGACCCCTTTGTGTTTACATGTGTTATATGAGATTTCCATGTCAGTTTTTCATCCATTATCACATGCAAAAACTAACTAATTTCAAACACTCTTTCAATATAAACTTTATCTATAGACAATTAAATGTTTTCATCCTTTTTTGATTAGCAAAAACCATAAACTTAGTTTTGTTCAAATTTAAGGATAACTTATTTCATCAAACCATCTTCATTCATCTCTTGAACTAAAAAAAATGTGTGTCACCTGAAAACAACAAACTTCACATATGTCATTGATATACAAAATAAAAAGTTTAGGCCCCAAAATCTAGCCTTGTGGGACTCCACATTCAATCTTCATACACTCAGATGTATCACCAGCAAACTGTACATATTGTTGTCTTATCTAAATAGCTGCTTAACCAGTTTAGAACTACTCCTCTCACACCATATGTATGTAATTTAGATGGTATGATCTAAATGTTAATCAATAAATACCCATATTTCTTACTTTCTGCTGCTGTTGTAATTTCTTCAATTATTTTCATTAATGCTAAAGCTGTAGATCGATTTGTCCGAAAGCTATACTGACTGTCACTCAACTCTTTTCAATAAAAGTATCAGATTTTTGTACAAGCAGTTTTTCAAGCACTTTGGAAAATTGTGAAAGCAAGGACACTGGTCTCTAGTTAGTAAAGCTGTGTTTATCTCCCATACAGTCAATAGTCTCTTTCACTATAAACATGTCGCTCCCATCACTATCAGTTGATGTCTTCTTTCTGAATTTTACTAAAGTGAATCTAATTTCTAATTTCTCACCTCTCCAAGAAACATAGACTGCAACATAGACTTACTCCCTCATTCCAGCCACTTGTCCACCATTATGTTTTTAATAGAATTTAAAAGATTAGGCCCAACATTTGCAAATAAGGAATTCAATTAATTTACTACTTCATTCATGTTTTTTATAACCGTATTATTGTCATTAATGAAATGACTGGGCAGACCAGTGGACACAGATTTATTTCCTATTACACTGTTTAGAATTACCTTTGATATCATTGGCTCACTGTTCTTAAAATCAAACATTGACTGAGATTAGCATGTTTACTTACAGCGTTATGGTTGTTTGAGGGTATTCATATCCATATTGCAGCATCGTAATAAAATCATAGCTCTTTTTAAACATAGCTGCAGACTATGCAGCAGCAGCAGGCAGCAGGACAATGGTCCTGAGAAGGCCACCAAGGAGTGTTGTAGTGGAATGTTCGGTCACTTGAACTGAGCATGTGTTTCACTTGCTGAGGACCAGACTGAAGGGAAAAAAAACAAACTAAAATAAGCAAGCAGTGAAGATGACTGTAGCAAAGCCTGGCAGATGGAGATACAAATGTCTCCTGATGTCTGTGGGCTGTCGACTTAAGCAAATCATTGACTGCAAAGGATTTCTATCCAAATATCAAACTCAATAACTTTATTTACAGTCCCATTCTATAAAAGATTTTGAGCACCATTTCCACTCAACCATTACATCATGGTTGATATTTCTTAATCAATTAAAGAGACAAAGGGTCACTGTACCGTAGCACAAGCTGGGATTGAGCAGACCAGTACCCCTAAGGATTACATCCATATTGTACAATCATGCACCTGAAATGCCAACATTTAGGGCCAAAGCAGGACATAGTGTGACCTTTATATAGCAAATGCAAGGCAGCTTTATTTATATAGCATATTTCAAACATCAAGGCAATTCAGTGTGCTTTACATATGCAAAGAAAAGCAATCCATGGTGGAGCATTAATAATCAATAGAAACCAGAATAAAATCAATTCAAATAGAATAAAATAAAATGTTTAAAATTAGATCAAATGAAATAAACTATATGAAATTAAATTAATACAGATACAGTGCCCTCCAGAATTATTGGCACCCTTAGTGAATATAAGCAAAACAGGCTATGAAAAAAATTCTTTATTGTTTATCCTCTTGGTCTTTCACCCAAAATATTCACAAAAATCTTACCTTTTCATTTAAGTAAAATTATTGAAAGAAAAAAAAATGTTGACATTAAATAAATATTTTTCTCCAAAACATGCGTGCCACAATTATTGGCACCCCTAGAAAATCTTATCATTAAAATCTAACTGAAGTATATTTCCAGTCATGTTTTACATTTTTAAGTTCACCTGTTTGATTAGGAGCTCTTAAATGGTCAACCATGACTTCCTGTTTCACTGGGGTATAAATATGAGGTGACACAGGCCAAATTTCCTTAGTCATGGGAAAGACCTGAGAACACAGTGACGATGTGCGACGAAAAGTTGTTGAGCTGCACAAATCAGGAAATGGATATAATAAAATTTCTAAACAGTTGAAAATACCCATTTCCACTATCAGGGCAATAATTAACAAGTTTAAAGCGACAGGAGATGTAAAGAATCAGCCTGGAAGAGGACGTGTGTGTACATTGACCCCACGCACCGTGAGGAGGATGGTTCGACTGGCAAAAGAATCTCCAAGGATTACAGCTGGAGAATTGCAGAGGTTAGTTGAGTCTTTGGGTCAGAAAGTCTCCAAAACTACCATCAGACGCCACCTACATCACCACAAGTTGTTTGGGAGGGTTGCCAGAAAAAAGCCTCTGCTGTCAATCAACAACAAACTAAAGCGCCTACAGTTTGCCAAACGTTACTGGAGCTTTCAATGGGACTGGGTTATATGGTCAGATGAGACCAAAATAGAGCTTTTTGGCAACAAACATCAAAGGTGGGTTTGGCGTAGACAGAAAGATAGCCATACAGAAAAGCACCTCATACCCACTGTGAAGTATGGTGGTGGATCTTTGATGTTGTGGGGCTGTTTTTCTTCCAAAGGCCCTGGACATCTTGTTAGGATACATGGTATCAGGGACTCCATCAAATACCTGCAGATATTAAATGAAAACCTAACAGCCTCTGCCAGGAAGCTTAAAATGGGCCGTGGTTGGACCTTCCAGCAGGACAATGATCCAAAGCACACCTCAAAATCTACACAAAAATGGTTCACCGACCACAGAATAAAGGTTTTGCCATGGCCATCACAGTCCCCCGACCTAAACCCCATAGAAAATCTGCAGGATGAGCTGAAGAGGAGGGTCCACAAGCGTCGACCTCGGAATCTGAAGGATCTGGAGAGATTCTGCCATGTGTTCACCAACCTCATCACGCATTATAGGAGAAGACTCAGAGCTGTTATCTTGGCAAAGGGAGGCTGCACAACATATTAAATGATGGGTGCCAATAATTGTGACACACCTATTTTTGAGAAAAATATTTGTTTCATGATAAGAATTTAATGTTTCTTTCAGTTATGTTACTTCAATTAAAGGTTCGATTTTTTGAATATTTTGAATGAAAGATCACGAGGATAAACAATAAAGACATTTTTTTCATAGCCTGTTTTGCTCATATTCACTAAGGGTGCCAATAATTCTGGAGGGCACTGTACATACAAATGGAATATATCAGAAATATAGTTAGAGTGCAGTTACAGTGCAGTGATAAGTTGTAAGTTGCCCCAAATGCAACAAAGGAACTAAAATGTAGAGAAACTACCCAATCAAAGGCACATGAGAACAACATAGTTTTTAATTTAGATTTGAAAATGTCTAGGGTTGGGGTGCATTTGAGATCATCAAGGAGTTGGTTCCATCTGTGTGCAGCATAGTAGCTGAAAGCAGCTTCACCCTGTTTGGTTCTGACTCAAGGTACTACCAGTTGACTACTGCCTAAAGATCTAACGGCCCAACTGGGTTTATAATTTTTAAGGAGATCAGAAATGTATTTTGGCCCAACATTGAGTGATTTATAAACTAGCAGCAGCACTTTAAAATCTATTCTATAAGTAAATGGAAGCCAGTGTAAAGATTTAAGAACAGGAGTAATGTGCTCAGTTCTCTTGGTTCTTGTTAGAACTCTGGCAGCAGCGTTCTGAATGAGCTGAAGTCGTCGGGAAGACCAGACAAGAGGCTGATACAATAGTCCACCCTGCTGGAAATGAAGGCATGAATGAGTTTCCCTAAATCTTGTCTGGACATGAGACCTCTAATTTTGCTATTTGTTTGAGGTGATAAAATGCTGATTTAGTTATTGCCTTGATGTGGCTTGGTGAAAGAGCCATCTGTGTGTCGTCTGTGTATCTGTGATAAGCAACATTATTGTCATGTATGATTTGAGAGGGAGCATGTACAAGTTGAATAATAGAGGCCCAAGAATCGAACTCTGGGGGACTCCACATGTCATGGTGATCCGCTCATCCCCTCATTTAAGGTCACCAATGGCAAAACATAGCCTCTGCCTTTGAGATATGGCCTGAAGCAACTGAGGACTGTGCCAGATAATCCCACCCACTTCTCCAGTCTGTCAAGAGATATTTTATGGTCCACAGTATCAAAAGCAGCACCAAAACTGATGTTTAACTGAATCAATATTCAGATGAATGTCATTTAGCACCTTTATCAGTGCAGTCTCAGTACTGTGATGTTGTCTGAAGCCAGATTGAAATCTGTCCAAAAGGCCATTTACATTCAAAATGTTACTGAGTTGAATCAAAGCAGCTTTCTCAATAATTTTTCCAATAAATGGAAGATTAGAGATCGCTGTAATTATTCAATATTGAAGGATCCAGGTTGCCTTTCTTTAGAAGGTAGGAGTGAGCCATTGACAATTTTCAGCACATCCATGTCTAAGCAACTGAAAACATTTTTGAGAAAGGATGTTGGCAGGGTGTCAAAAGAGTAGGTGGATGAATTACAATGCTTCATTACATCCACCAGAGTTTAAGTATTGATAGCACTGAATGCTGACAATCTGACCAAATTGTTTGTGTGTTTGCATCAGTGGTCTGGTTGGATTGTTTGACATGGAGGAATTTATGGCCACCCTGATATTTATTTTTTTTTCACAAAAAAAAAGCAAACTCATTACACTTATTGAGGGATAGGAAATCAGGGGCTACACATGTTGGGGGATTAGTTAGCTTCCCAACGGTGGTGAACAAGGTACAAGAATTGTTGATATTCCTGTTGATGTTAAAGAAAAAAGCTTGTTTAACCTTATTTATTTCAGAATTGTAAATATGAAGCCGCTCTTTAAACACGTTACAGTAAATCTGAATATTACTTTTTCTCCATAAGCACTCAGTTTTCCTGCATTCTCTGTTTTTGACTTGTGACAGCTGGGGTGTTTCTCCACGGTGCTCTCTGCTTGCCAGAGATGTTTTTTCCCTTTTCAGGTGCAATGATGTCAATAACGTTTAGAGTTTTACAGTTGAAATTATCAAAGAGGGAGTCAACAGAGTCATGGACACTTAAATAAAAAGAAAACTAGTATGCTCATTTATTTACATTTTCTTGACAGAAACTGATCTGGTTTGAGTATCAGGAGAAACCAACATATCAAAGAAAACACAGAAATAGTAAGAAAGGCATACGTCTCTGACAACAGTGCTAGAAATACCAGCACCCTTGCTAATAACCAAACTACGGTGTGTCCTTGATTGTGTGTGGGCCCTTTCACATGCCGCAACAGATCAAAAGTTTCAAATAGACCACAGGATTCTGTGGCAGTTTTGTCTTTGGGATTATTAATGTGATTAGTAAAATCAGCAGTTATGACAAGATAGTCAAAATCTGTTGAGATAACAGAAAGCAGTTCACTGAAGTTGTCAACAAACTTTGTAGAGGACCTCGGAGGTCTCTAAATTGTTAACAGCAGGATTTCTGGTGTGCCTTTCAACACAGTGCAAAGATATTCAAAAGAAGGCAAAATCATAATCAGCATAAGCAATCAATAACTGCTTGCAATGAAATGAGTCTTGGGGGGCTGACAGACATTGTTACTGAGACACATGTCAAATTTGGGACTTTGCCAATAGTGGAGGTGACGCCGAGTGGGAGTTAGGGGAGACAAAATAGGACTTGGGCGGGGGAAGGGACAAGGGGGAAGTTTGGTAAGTTTGGTCCCAGCAGTGTCCAGTTCCTTCATCTGGTCAATGAACAACAGGAGGGGAGAGGAGAAGAAAATGAAGAAAATTAATTCTCATAGGTGCAAGTTGGCATGTGGGGTGGAGACTCTCTCTTGGCCCTCATGCTTTTCTCTTCAGGATGAGGTGGCTCTCTTTCAAGGTTTCTGGCGTGTTATGTCTTGTCGTTGTTTTGAATCCATGGGAATGGGAAAGCAGTATATTTTGGTGTTCTTAATGCTCACGCCTTTTACGTCTTTAAAAGCAAAATCACCCGCAATCAGAGTTTGAGGCCCAGCTGGATGGTAGTGCAGGCCAGCCAATAGCGTCACAAATATCAGGGCACTGGGCTCTGGCACTCGTCTTCCCATTTCCCAGGGAAATTATTTATTCTTAGGCAGACAACACTCCTGTTTGTTAGTAGTCTTGTTGATGTAAGTTAGCCGTGTGTTAGCATTCTTTTGTCCACTGTTTTGAGTCCATGGTAAAGTGGTATCATTCCTACACAGTCTGTTCACCTCCACTTTCCCTTCTAATCTGTGAATCTTAGGTTCAAGCACTGCAATTTTCTGAAGAGGTTTGTGAAAGTTGTCCGTGGAGAAGGGGGGCATCTTGCTGCTAACAAGCTTCAGCTAATCCCAGGTTTCCAGTCACTGAAGTTTAGTCCAATGACACAAAAGGCTTGTACTGTTTGCAGGCCAGATTCGGGTGATATTTCTCAGCAGGATCATCACTAAGAGCAACCTCTTTCACATTGTCCCATTGTTTCACATTGTCATTTGATACATATACTGTATATGCTAATATTTATTTGTCTGATTAGTTTTTGTCCCCTAAAATTGGGGCATTATGTATATAAAGGGCTACAGTTCCTACACAGGTCATCTGATATTGATGTAAACACCCTCAAATTAAAGTTTAGAGACAGCAATTTAACCTCATAGTCAGTTTTCATTTCAAATAGACTGTGCTGAAGTACAGATCTAATCCAACAAAAAAGTGTCCCTGTCCAAATACCTATGCACTGCACTGTAGCAGTGTTGTGCAGATATTGCAGTTTATGCGATGTTGCAGCAGGTTTTCTTCTCCATTTTATCATGATAAATAGAGTTTAAAGATGTCTTAGGCCATTAAAAATAGAAACAGATGGATTCATATTTAAAGACTAAAGAATTTGAAACCACATATACAAACAGTTTCTGTCATGGGTATATATATGCAAACACACGCTCACTTAACAAATAAACAAGACTCGTGACATCACTCACAAACAGCAAGGAGACAATCATGACCATCCTGCAATGCCACTCACCGTCTCTCTCGGGATTCGTCAGCAGCAGGGGAGTGGGTGGAGTTCAAAGCTGAGTAAAAATAAAGAAACAAAATGTAAACTGGAGAACAGGGCATTCTGGCAGTTTCCTCTCAATCACCGTCTGGCGAACCATTATTAGCTGTCTCTGTGTGGGAAATCATTAATTTTAGAAAAACAAAATATGTCAAGTTTATCCCTGGGGCCAGCGACTATTTCTCTGTATTCAAGACAGGAAGTGTTGAATACGATGATATCCTGAAGGCAATTTGTTATTTATTTATTTCCTCTCATTTCATTTGAGCTGTGGGTTGAAGGGGGAGCTCTAATTTGTACACAAATACATGGTCTATTTACAGCCCGGGCAGGGTAATACAAAAAGAAATGCTTGCGGGAAGGAAAGATATTTAAAATCACTGCTTTTTAAGTGTATTAATTATCTGTGCTTTAGTGTGTCGCCTCACATTCAGGATCACTTCACTAAATTTGATATCTGCAGTTCTATTTGTATGCCTCTCATGGAGCCATGCATATCTGTTTGTTTCCCTGATACCGCCAGTTGAATGTCAGCCCACCACCTCAAATTCAGCCTCAACAATATTCATGTTTTCTGTCTCCTCGGAAAACTTGCCCTCTACAAGACCCCTCCACCACTGCTGACCAGACAATGGTGACTGCCACCCAGAATGCCAAAAATGTAGTACAACTCTAAACCCACCATACAGCCGCAGCCTGGTACGACAAATACAACATCAGACCTTTCCCCGCCAGAGACTGTGCCCAGCTCCTCGCTCAAGTTTAGTCATCTCCTGTCTGGGCTACTGCGACTCCCTTTGCAGCCACACTCCTTCCAGCCCCTACAACTCATCCAGAACGCCGCAGCACGCCTCGTCTTCAACCTCCTCAGACCCTCCCATGTTATCCCCCTCATACAGTCCCTCCGCTGGCTGCTTGTGCTGAATACAAAATCCTGCTGCTGGCAAACAAGGCTGCAAAGGGATCCACACATGCACACCACCAGGCCACTGTCCAGGTCTACACACACCAGCTTTGCACTGCTTTTGTAACGCCGCTGTCCATTCAGCTCGCCACTTCGATTCATTCCCAGTCTGGCTGTGGTTCCAGTGGTTCCCACTGGCTGTCTCCTTACCTCTGCCATCCCCCTGCCCCATACTGCAATTTCTCCTTAAGCACCCTGTCTATGTTTATTTCATAACTATTTATTGTAATTCCGGCCTCTTGGTAGGATTTTGCAAATTCTGCTGTTGCACTCCAATTAAGTTGCTCAGAATGAGAGCGTCAGTCAAATTAATGAAATGTAAATGTCAGTCTTTCTGCCTTCCGCTGTTTTTTCATTCTCTCTCGTCTTGTTCGTGAATGTATCAGCGTGTTGTGGCAGCGCAGAAACCACATCTGAATATCAAACTCTCCGTTACATGAGCTCACTAAGCCTTCATGTTTGTAATTGTATGCTTCCTACCCAGAATGAGGTATACATGTGTCCATGGGTGCGTGTACAGTTTTAAGTCACTTGCATTAACCCTGTGAACCTCAGGCATGGGGATTCTACCTAAAGGCTTGTTAGGTGTAAGGAATGTTGTGCATGTGCATGGATTGGAGACACACATCTCGGCATGGGTCGAAGCACCATAAGGTGACCATAAAACTAGGGAAGGCTATAGCTTGATTGCTCACTGCCTGCACAGTAACCTTTAGATTACTTAGAGTTGGCAAGGACTCATTTGCTTCATACAGCCATCTGTCCCATTTGCAATTTCTTCCACAAGATGTGAGATTCTTTGTGTTCACAGGCTTTTACTGTAAACCTATCTGTGACCACTTTCACTTGGTGTTCGTCTTTTTATCAGTTATGTGATAACCTTTATTAGAATTTTAAAGTGTGGCATGCATGCCCCATTATGTACTGAAACATTTTTAGCCATTCTAGCGGCACGATTCTATGGATGGCAATGTCAGTCTGTCTGTTTGTTGGACGGTTGGTCAGTCCACCGACCAACAGACTGAAATATCTCAACAACTAGAAGATGGAATATCATGAAATTTTGCACAGACATTCATGGTCCCCAGAGGGAAAATCCAACAGACTTTGGTGATTCCCTGACTTTTCCTCTAGTGCCACCCACAGGTTGACAGTTTTGGCTTTTAGTGAAATGTCATGAAAACTATTGGATGGATTGTCATGCAATTGTGTATAGACATTCATGGTGTCCAGAAGATTAATCTTGATGACTTTTGCTCTTGCGCCACCAGAAGGTCAAAGATTTCGCTTATACAGAGATATATCTCAACATCTACTTAATGGATTTGCTCTTTCAGTTGGTCACTTTGGTGCACACTGAAATATTTCAACAACTAGAGGATGGATTGCCATGACATTTTGTACAGACATGCATGGTTCCCAGAGGATGTATCCTAATGACTTTGGTGATCTCCTGACTGACTTTTCCTCTTGCGCCACCTTGAGGTTGACATTCTGGCTTTTTAGTGAAGTGTCTTGACAACTATTGAAAGGATTTCCATGAAATTTGTTACACACATTCATGCCCCCCTCAGGATAAATTGTAATAACTTTGATGATCCCTTAACGTTTAATCTAGTGTCATTATCAGGTCAAATTTTTAATTTGTCCGGTTGTTTATGACTAAATACCTGCAAAACTACTGCCATTTAGCTGTAATTTGTGTTTATTGCTAATTAACTAATTTTGACATGCTAGCAGGCTAAACTAAGATAGTGAACAGGGTAAAAATCATAGCATTGTCATTGTGAGCATGTTAGCATGCTGACAATGCTGTTAGCATTTATCTTAAATTGCTGTGCCTAAATACAGCCTCCCAGAGCCGTTAGATGGCCGTAGACTCTTACTCTTGTTAGAAAGAAGCAAAAAGAGAGAAAGACTATGAGCTCTTCTTTGTCCTTAAGTTTGACAAAAATATATATTTTCCTCCCTACATCTGCCTTACCCTGTTGCTGAGCAGCAAAACAGCTCCACATCTCTCACTTTTCCCCCACTATTTTCTTTTTGGGCCTGCTGCGAAAATACGATATGGATAAATGAGGAAAGAAATAAAGATAGAGACAGGTGTAGATGGAGAGATGCCAAGATGGATAGAAGATGGGGAGCGAGGTGAAAGGGGAAATGGAAAGATGGATAGAAAGATGGATGCATGATTAGGTGGGAGGGTGGGGAGGTAGTGGCATCTATAAATAGGTGAATGAATGGATGCATGGCTGGTTGCTGGCTGAATGAGTGGATGGATGGATGAATGGATGGATGGATGGTTAGAGAGATGAAAAGCCTAGAGGTAAGGAGAGATATTAAAAGATGAATGAATACAGAGCAGCTACCTCTCTGCACATCTCCATTTTCTTTCCTTTCCTTTGGCCTCTGTCATTGTTTCTCGCTCTCTCTCTCTCTCTCTCTCTCTCTCTCTCTCTCTCTCTTATTCTGACCAGATGAGTAATAGCTGTGGCGCTGTGGCTTGACTGATTAATGCACTCGAAGAGCCCAGGGAGGTGGAGCACAACAAACAGACGGAGGAGGGAGAAAAAAAGAGCGAGAGGAAAGATTGGAGAGAGAAGAATCAGAGAGAATGAGTGTGTGCGTGAATGTATGGGTGGGTGTGGGTGTGTGTGTGTGTGTGTGTGTGTGTGTGTGGGTGTGTGTCCGTGTGGTAGAAACCCCAGCGCTTCCATTCGGAAGCTGCTGCATCAAGTGGTTTGATTCTCAGAGGGAGGTACCCTTCCCCTCATCAGTGGAAGTCTTCTCTCTTTTCCAGTTTAGAACAATCATGCTCACTCATACTGTATGACCAATCAGCCAGCAGTGGGATTCCTGTGAGGGAAGAGATGGAGAGACACAAAGAGAGAAAAAAGACAAAGAAAGGTAAGACAAAGTGAGGGGGAAGTTACTGTAGTTTTTCACTATTGGGTTGATCCAACTCCATACTAACATTAGAAGTGACTGCAGGGCACATGCCTCCCCCTCTGTCACCTCTTCCTCTCTGTTTCGCTTTCTCGCCTTCCCTCCATCTCCATCCCTTAATGGCTTTCTTAGGTCTTTCTGTACTCATCTTAATGATGCAGTAATGATGCATCACACAGAGAATCAGACCTCCCCCATTTGTTGATTGTTTTTGCATTCAAACCATTGAAGCGAGTCACTTCAGAGTTTTAACATGAAATCTTGGAATTAACCCAGTACAGCCCTTAAGGTTAAACTAAGGATTAATGAACCATGACCAAGATTTACTATGCTATTCACTATTAGTTAACCTGTCGCAAACTTAATTTAGCCTACAAATCCAGCGTTTAAAGTTATTTCTTCTAAATCAAGCCCAAACCTTCTTTGTGTTTACAGGAGAAGAAAAGCCTAATAAAGTCATGGTATAGCCCATGTTTGTAACTTATTTATTTTTATTCCTTATCATTTTGCCATGCATGCTGACTGCTGACATTTATTCATTTTTGTTTGATAACAAATATGATGTGGATAGGTCAGTGATACTCAACTCAGACACAATAAAATATAAGTGAAACAGAAGCATAAACAATATAGGCACATTTCCTGCAATGGGTCTATGGAAATTCTCGTTCATATCATCCAAAAAGTATAACAAAAGGTTTGAACATGAGCCGAAATACCTCCAACTCGGCTGAAGGTATGCACACACCAACAGAAATAATGTAATGGCGAAAAGTCACTGCTAACTCTACTGTTGGGCTGCAGACAGACATGTCCTTCCTATATAACACTTGGAGTCGTCAGTTGTTTCTTTTCACCTTCCAGCCATTACTTTGACTGGGAGAGTGTAACCATTGATGCCTCAAGAGAATTGGATATTGTGTTCCAAGTTGGCGCCTCATTCATTCCAGTGAAAGTTGTTTACTGGGCTTGTATGACAAAAACGTTTATTAGGGTTACTCTGACTTCTGTCTTTTGGGGCCCACTGAGCATGCGCATTAATGACTTTCTTTGGCCAAGCAGAGTTACTTTCGGCTGGCTCCCTGCACACATGAATAGCATGAGAAATATTTCTTGATTTGTCTCAAGACTTTTCAAATATTATTGGCCTTAATGGATGAAAGTCTGATAATATAAAGAAACATTTTGTGATGTATTCATCAATTTACAGCTGTTCATTTTGTAATGATTATGTATGCGAAAAAATCTCTGCATGCATTGCATGACCTGCAATACCGACCATGACCACTATACCTAAGTAGCCACGCAACCCGAGTACACACTTTATCCCCTCACTTCCACCATAGAAGTCTCTATGGTGCAGTGACAAGGACGAGAACTATTACTATCTTAGGTGCAAAAACTGCTAATTGTACAGTGCCACTGGGTGCCACCTCAGTCCTGCCCACAGAGGCTCTTATTGGCTCTAATCAGCTCACTTTCTTCAACCTAGAAAACCACTTTCAGAGAGCAACACCAAACCTTTATGAATCAAATTCTGAGATATAGGAGGCGATTCAAAGGTCTATTTATATACTGATATTCAAATGACTTCCTGTAATGTGTTAAAAGGAGTATGAGCTACAGTACTACTGCCCATACTTGGAAAAACAAAAAGACAAAAGAGCCAAGCCACCTCTTCAAACAAGTAATGTAATACCAGAGATAATGTGTGATAATAAAATAATAATCTACTAAGTAAAAAGTCAACAACCATCGGTACATGATAACATTTGTCTCATGGTAGCTTGCAGGCATTTAGTACAGCAACTCGAGGTGAGTGTGGAGGCAAGAGTTTAGTTTCCTGCTTGAGGCCACACTGACAGGATGATTGCTGATATACATGTTGGCAATTTTAGAGAATGGCTAGGGAGAAAAAGTACAGCACACTTCAAAATAGAATCAAGAAGAGAATGTTAATCAAACCTCAATCTGCCAAAACTGTTTTTTTTCTACTTCTTCCAGCTGATACCTGCACCTGCACCTGATTAACACACTTTGTGTGCATTTACAGTACCTTCCTTTTTGAGTGGAATTCAGGATCAGATATGAGTCTTTGATTAGGTGATTGTCACTGCTTCCACACAAAGCTT
Organism: Macquaria ambigua; assembly: GCA_008360985.2. NCBI lineage: Eukaryota > Metazoa > Chordata > Actinopteri > Centrarchiformes > Percichthyidae > Macquaria > Macquaria ambigua. Next base: position 9,725 of record VMKM01003624.1, on the reverse strand, counting down.
AAATTTGTGTTTCCTTATTCCTCTCTTCCTTTGTTTTATTGCTTCCTTGTGTGTCTCCATGACAACATCTAGAGAATCCAGTAAGCATCTTAGGTTTCAATTTAAATTCAATTAAATTGAAAGCTTTTGTTTGTTAAAATAAGAACAAAAGAGAATACATTTTAGAAGGAAATTATTTAAAGGCAATGGTTGTCTAACATAAGCAGCGCCTTTCATTTCCTGACTCTGATCCAAAATAGAAAAATTGTCTTTGTCTCTAAGAGGGTAGCAACTTTGCAAGTTATTGTTGCTTTCACAGTGATATCTCACTTTGAGGCAGCGAGCGATGGATGAGGATAAAGGAGAGTGAGGAAATGTCAAAACTGTGATGTTTTGCTGCGTGATAAAGAATCACTGAAGTCGACCAGATTATCTAAAAAGACAGCTGTGTGTTTGTGTGTTGGTTTTTAGCCTGGCCTTGTGGTCCTGTGGTGGCCGAGGCAGCTGTGGCTCTGGTGTGTCGAAGCAAAAGGCATGGTTACCTTTCACCACACACACCATCACCGAAGAAAAAGACACAAAGTGATGGAGAGTTGAGTGAGAATTTCTGTCATTCTGTGTTTTTTTTTTTTTTGTATTTTTGTTTCCTTCATCTTTCTTTATTCCTCTGTCTTATTGATCCAGCACCCCCCCACCTCTCTGTCTTTCCCCCTCTTTCATCAGAGGAGTCAGTTTCACATGCATTGGTTTCACTCAGAGCACCCTATAACTGTTAACCTTCATTCTCTAACTCCACAGATCCATCATCACTCTGGCTACCTGTGAGCATATAGACTACTAAGTGTATACAGTATACTGTTTCAAAGGCTGTCAAGATAGTATGGACCACTTGGTGGCACTGTGGTATTTGGAGTCAGACAATAAGCAATTTTCTCTTTATTATTTTTTATTTTCCTTTTTTTGTGGTTTTAATGAAGGGGCACAAAATTAGTGGAAGGTGTGAGGGGAACAAAAAAGCAAGGGGGTGAAGAAGACAGGAAAATTGAGGTGGGGTGAGGAGGGATGGGAAAATAGAGGAATGGGGAGCTCTGGTGTGGGGAGCGCTGACATATCCAGAGACACACAAAGAGACATCAGACATTTTGCAACATAGCCTAACCCTCATTTCCATGCCTAAGCCTCACTGCCTATTTTACAGTACAAGGGATGCTGAAACCTGGGGTGATATAATGCAACAGCAGCACATAACCATGACTACACGCTACTTTCAAAATGCCAAGTCTCTAATAAGAGCATGTACTAAAGCTCCCTTTTATGGCAGACATTGCAGATATTCAGATGAAGTACCCTGCAATTAGCTGTCATTCCTCTGTGTCTCAATTCCAAAGAGATTGAAAATGGCGATAATGATCCTCCATTAATACTTATATTCGTGATCAGTGAGCAAGATTTCATGATAAAAGAGTTCAAATTAAACTTTTGCCTTTTTTTTTAAGTCTGTATTTATCCATAGAAAGTTGAGTGAAGATACACTCTCTTCTTACACACCGCTTCAAACTCACACAAGCTGTATGAGTGTGCAGCTCATACTCAAACCCATTCACATCCATCAGCACTTACAGCTACAGGATTCTTATATAGTCACAGAGCAGTTGAGATAAGCAGCGTCACTTGCTCAAGTAGGCCGCAGTTTAAATTGTTGTGGGAGGGTTGGTTTTCTATTTCTTTAACCACATGCAGACATCAACTAAATCAGCAAGGGAACAGGGCCGGTACATGAACTGAGAGGCTGACGAGGGAATGAGATGCAGGTGAGGAGGTGGGCGGGGAAGGCCAAGCAACAGCAGAGCAGATGAGGGAAGTGGGAACAGGTGTGTAGATGGCTGGGGCAGTCAGGTGATGGGAAAAGTAGGGAAAGTCCGAGGGCATCTAGTGGATGGATGGAAAATGGCAATGAAGGGGCCTGGGTAATAGGGAATGTGGCTGGAGAGGAGAGACAGACTGTGACATATTTGCTCTCCTTTTAGCTATGATTTGGTCTTCATCAACACCTTAGGGGAAATATCGGTCTTGTTAGCTGTGTTCACCGACTAGTCCCTAATTTTGTCTGTCTGCCATTTGGTGCTGGACAGGTTGTGCACGGTGGGTTTATCAGACCATTTCTTGCTGAAAACAGCTGCCTTCTGCTGGAAATGAGACTGAACATACTTACTTAAATGGTAAAAACCAAAACAATCAGAAGAAAGATGTTAAAGCACTCCAAAGAGCAAAGGGGAAGAGTTGGGTGTTGAGTCTCAGTGGGTTTATCACTACTAGCAAACCCTCTCAGATTATATGGAGTCATTTGATCCATTGAATATATAAAAAAATATTGATAAGTGCAGCTTTAAATTCTTTCCCACCTTCTACCATGATAAATGTGTATTTAGCATGTTGGTGTCTAGTGTGTCGATAAGGAGGGTCTTCCATGTTGGTGGCTAAAATGAGACACCATTTGTACCTCCAATGGAGGACAATGTTTTTGAAAATTAATTCTGAGAAAGTTGCATTATTGCTATCTGCATAGGCTTGCAGCTAATGACAGGAATGCCCACAAACAAGTCACAATTGACCCACTAAGATAAAGGACAAAAACAGTGCAAAAGAAATCCCAGTGTGTAGCACGAGAGGGGAGGTCAACGATTTTGTACTTCCTGCACTGTTATCGTGAAACATGAATGATCAGTAAATTCCTTAACAAATAAAAACTTTAATGCATTTTATTGCAAAATAACAGCAAAACTATAGCAAATCTTGTCACTTTTTTTTTCTTAGAAAAGCTGCTGCATTCAATCACTTTAGGCTGCAAAAAAAAAAAGCTGGCTCCTCAGCCTCAGCGTGGGGACGTCACAGGCTAACAACAATAAAGCAGGTGTCACAGTGCAGCAAAATAGACAGCAAACAAAACTCAAACACACATACTGGTTTAGCCTCTGGCTAAATGCTGTTTCAAGAAAGACACCACATCAAGATAAAAAAACAAGTGTTAGGGCATGAACTTGACCAACTGAGAGGGAGGATGGTGGGACAAGGACTTTGCCGACTCAGGCCAAAAAGTTATGTACTGTAGCTTGTAGATTAATGATTGAAGATCCACAATGGCCAAACCCACTAAATTTCTTAAGCTGTGGAGGACAGCTTGAACTTTATTGTGCTCTTTAAAATAATATCTTCTATTGACAGGTAATAGATAAAACTGTCAGATTTGGCTATAATATGTGGATAACCATTTTGGGGTATATTTTGGAAAAGGGTGTATATTATATGGACTTCTTTGGCACTGAAATATTTTGTATCGTAAACTGCATAAACTGGTTGTTCAAAAGATTACATCTCAGAAGTTGGCCAGACCTTTTAACAGATGATAACACAGATACAGTAAAGCACAATGGCATGTCTGTGTTCAGTATGAAGGTGCACATTTATGGCAGCATTTGCCTTCTTTGTCCACAGTGTTTTAATAGAAATGGATTTGCAGTAAACTCTCCGTTATTCATGTATTGAAAAGCCATGTGCAATCACAAGGTGGGAGCTGGTGGGAACTGATGGAAAACATTCCTCTGACAGCAATGTTTTTCACTGAACTAACAGTGACCCCCATGGTTTTAGATTTTTACAGCTAAATTGGTGACTGCAGTAACAGAAAATCCAAACTTTAATTTGTGTTTCTAGCACATTCCAGAAAATGTGATGTGAATAATTACTTGTACACGTAGAGGTTAGTGTGAAAATTCTAAACTACTCAAATGACACCTCCAAACTATTTTATGTCCCACACAGCTCACATGCAAAGATGTGATTATTGCTATTAAAGATACACTCTTCAAACAATAACCTGACACACACAACCACATTGAGCGCGTTTCATTGCCAGCTGCACCCATCTAATTTATCCCCCTCGATATACATCAATTACATATAAAACACTGATGAATCACATTAGGGCAATGTACACTGGAGCATTAATCATGTGTTAGGCAATCAGAGATAATTTATGGCTTCTCCTGTGTTTCTAAATGATCTCTCTCCTGTCCCTGATTGATCCATTATTTGGTCGTAAGCAGAAACATGTTTGCCACATCAATCAAATGATTAATCGCAAATAATTGCCTTGACAGCTGAACATAATATACTGTGTGTGTGGGGTTATGTGGGGGGCAATAGAGAGAAGAACGGGGTTGTTGCTTCTGTAGTTCGTTCTTGACTCTCACCCACACACATCTTTGTGTATCCAGAACACTAACACTCTGTACTCCCTCTTTTGATCGCATTCACAGAGTCTGTATCTCTCTGTGGTGTTACAAAATAAATACTGTCAAAGCTGCACCTCAACAATTTTATATTAACAGTGGATTAAGTGACCATGTGTAATGTGAAAAGGAGCCGCTCTTGGTGACAGACCCACAGAGAATTATCACCCAACTCTACAGTTTCCTTCATAGTGCTGAAATGAAAGCTCTACACAGCTTTTTAGCCTCTTTTAGCTCACTGATTTAGTTTTACTTTCCACAAATTTACTGCATGTTTCAGTCTCACAGCTAAAACCAATCTCCAGTGGCAGACATTTCCAACAAAGAAGCTCTAATAAATCCAGTTTAAGCTAGCTGCATAGCATCAAATAGCAGAGAGTTACCAAGTGGATGGCTAGCATTTAGCAGCTAAACACCTATATTTGTGGCAGTGTCAACTTGCTGGAGACTGGAGACCAAAACAGAGTTAAAATGCGAGTCAATGTTGAACTTTGTCAGGTGGACAGAAACACAACTCCAAGGGATGATAATGTTGCCGCATATCTGCTGAATGTTTGCTAACAGGTTAGCTCTGACAGCTTCATTAGCCAGGGATATTGTGGTGCCTGCATATTCCTCATTTTGTTTTTATGTTTTTTTGCCCCCTAAAGGCCAAAAATTGATTAATGCAACTTGAAGATTTTCCCTTCCTACGTCTTATTGTGATGGCAGCTGACAGCATTCCTCACATTATTCCTCCCTCTTTGCTGCCTCCCTTTTCGCTGCTTTCTCTGCAGTTAACTGTCTACGAATCCCACAGCAAACATGAGCTATCTTCATCCCTCTTTCTCCTCCCTCCCTGCTTCCTTTCTGCACCCGCATGCTCGCCCTCTTCCCTTCTTCTATCCATTCATGTCTGCCAGGCAATTACCACCTCCATTCCTCCTCTCCATTGATTTTCTCTTCTCCTTCTGTTCATCTCTTCCCTCTCCCATCCCCTCTTGCTCTCACATCCATCCTCACTTCTCCGTTTATACCTCACTTTCTCGGGGCTTTTCCTCTTTTCATCTGTCCATGTCTTTTGTGTGGTCTGTATAGCCACCTGTGTTGTTCCTTCCTATTCCATCTCTTCCTCTTTTCCAGCTTCCATTTTTCACCTCCCACTAGCCCTCCCACCCGTAACCCCACTGAGCCCCACCCCACCCTGTGTCTGCTGCGAAGTCTCCGTAGACATTAGCTGTCTCCATTCTGCCTGACTGAGCTAAATTATTCCACAATAAGTCACTGGGCTAATTCACTGGCATAATCACCTCATGCATTTGAAATTTAAATTATTTCATGAGCGCCTGCACCGCTCCCTCATTAAAGAATCCCTCTCAAGACTCAAACAAGCAGGTAGAGGCACACAGGAAGGCACAGTACAACTTTCACCTGTGGGTGCACGTGTGTGATGGCATCATGTATTAAGTCTGAGTGGTGGTGTGTGTATGTGTGTGTGTGTCCTCATTTGCTGTTGAGCCAAAAGAGGGGATGAATTTGAAACTGACAAGCATGTGTGTTCCCAGCATCACCGCCCCACCCAGTCAATCGATCAATATACTTCCTGATTAACTGGCATTGGCTTAAGCATGGTCAACTTTTGACCTTCAAGGTCAAAGTATGGCTGCATTATGAAGATGTCCTTCAGTAGCTGACACCCTGCAGACCACCTGGTGACAGCTTGACTGGATGCAGACTCATGGGAGGTGTAGCATTGATTGGTGTGTCGATGTGGCGACAGGCACCCAGAAAGCAGCAGACTGGTGCGCTCACACACACACACACACACACACACACACACACACACACGTAGTAAGTTGTGTTTATCCACGTCCAAGCAGACATACACACATTTGGATCCAAAAGATGAATGCTAGATAGAAAAAAATCACAGAGCACAGGAAGTTGAGGCGGCAATCAATTTAGCAACCGTGTCATCATTTATGTTTGAGTGTAGAGGGGAATCGGGCAGTGATGTGCACATGTGCACAACCAAGAAACATCCAAAAATATACAAAGAATCAGGTTTTACAGGCACACAACACATGCACATTTACACACACTGTCTGCAGCTGCTAAACCATTAGCCTGAACAGGAATCTATTTTGGGGGATATCAAATTTCTGAACAGCAACCAGAGTCAGAGAGCATGAAGCCGTTAGAGGTGGGTTGACGGGTTGAATGGAGGTTGGGACATACTGCCTCCACCTCCATACTGATGCTGTTAGCTGCTAGATCTGTATTTGCCCCCCCAAAAAGTACACGATCTTTCACCATTGAACCTTTAAGCCAGACTAATACACAGTTCAGTGTTAAAACCTTAAACTGATTTCATTTCTCTGTATATGCGAGAAACAAGTGTGGTTCTAATGCAGAAATCATATACTGTATATATTTTGGCAGCATTTGTTGGTTGTACTACTGTGTTGATTTTTCATGGTTGCAATGGAGTTTATTATATGTTATTAAATTGACTCCACTTTGCCTTATTATTTTGCAGTGCAGGTTAAATGTAACGTACAGGGTGCAGGAGTGAACCTTATGTTTAACTGGTTTTAAGAAGCTTGGCCTTAGTAATGTTATTGATGTTTTCATTGAGCCTTCCCTTTGGTTTACAAAAAAAGCATCACCGTCCTTGTTAATTTCTTAAAAGCATGTAACCAGAGCAGTGGTTCAAAAGGAGCAGTTTAAGAAAAGTGTTTTAGAGAGGTGTTGATTCGACTCTATGGTCATTTTGGAGGCTGCAGTTTGTGGTGCTGTTAAATTGTATTTGAGTTATACTGACAGGTGTTTCCATTATTTTGTCCACGCCATTTATATCAGTGATGTTGAAACCTTTCTTCAAACAGCATCACAAACTACATCCTCCAAAATGATCATAAAGCTCAGTTTCAACAAGAACTGATTATAACCTTCATGTAGGGAGGATTTATTGCAGGGCTGTTATATTAGACTGCATTAGTTTTAGCTAGGTGTACCAAATAAACTGGCCACTGAGTTATATATGCATATACAACATTCAATAATAAGATAATATCAAGTCCAGATTAAAAAGAAGCACTGCACATATTATACAGACATGAGATGGTTACACAAAGCTTATTATCTCAAATACAACACAACAGTGGAATAGTAACAATACAACATCTCTTCAGAGATTACATTTGAAAGTTTATATTCACATGAAAGTATAAGTGCATCTATCAAACTTATCACTATACACACCACTCTCACAAAACAAAAGTATTCCTTAAAGAAAAAAAAAGACTTTACAGCATGGCCTGAAACGCAAAGCAAAGGTGAAAACACTCTAAAATGCAGCTACATATCAGACCTTCAGCGCAAACGACACACAAATGACTCACAGCTGATTAGGTGAGTTGACTACTAACAAATGTAAAATTTAGGGAAATTCCAAATGTATTCAAAGGCTCAGTGGGCTCTGTCCACTGTCCTTTTTGTGTTGGTGTTTAGAGCTAAGCTATAGCTAAGTCCAGGCAAACAAGGCATAATACATCTAAGCTATATGAAAACATCATCATAATAAGGCACAGACAGAGCAAAGAGAGAGGGCTGGTGACTCACCCTAACAGGAAGATCATCCTCTTGTCCACCAATAAACTTCGGTGGCCAAGTGTTTCTCCTGACCACCAATTGTTCAGCTTACTCATTTTTTCCCCCCCTTTCACAGGTCCAGTTTCATAGTATCTGGGCCCATTAGATTTCATTCAAAGGTAATTTAGTGCAGATGATTTCCAACAGCGCTCAAGATCTCCACCCACAGTCACTGGCAGCTAAATTGACTCACACAAGCACAGTGGTCAATATCATTAGCAATACTGGAACACATCTATGATTTCACTGGTGTATATTGGTGTGTATTTCTGTCAATTCACACTTTCGCATTGGCATGATACATCTAATTGGTTGATACTTGGTCTTTTTTCATTTCAGGATGTATAACTTTGCCTGGCTTTCTGTTATGATATGATTTCCTCTATCATGGGCAAAATACATCTTAATAATCTTATTCCACAAGCTGACTGATATACTATGTGTAGCTAACTAAGGTTAAGGGGGATACTGGATACTGCCATACATATGGATACATTAAAAATGTCCCAATTATAATCCAGTCTATATGACTATCTATTAGTTATTTCATTTTCTCAAAACATAACACTTGATTCACCACTACTAAATTAAATCATGATATAATACTTTCATTTAATTACTGTCATAATTGCCGCTGTATCGCATTACATTGCAATTAAAAGTACATTAATTCAAATGTAATTCATAAACGGTTCAGTGCAAGGCATAAACTGTTGGAATAACAGACTCCATGTGCAGAAACACAGACGTGTGGGTGTGTAGATATTTTACAGCAGTCTGGTGTTGGTCGTGCATGAGTTAATCATGGTACCCACAATGGGTCATTGTGCGTAATGGCATGGTGCTTTCGAATTAGAGACTGCAGATGGAACACACATGCAGTATCTGTCCTGCTGCCTTCAGAAGGCTGGAGGGATTTAATCAAGGAGAAGGCCTTTACACAGTGCAGAATCAGTCATTAACCCACATGTCAGTGAAAAAGAACAGACTGTTTTAATGACATTCTTGCTATGATTGTACTGAATTATTTTTTAAATCCCCTTTCAGTCAATAGCGAATCAAATGTTCTCATGATTGCTGTTTTCAAATTCCTCTGCTGGATGAGGAAGGTTTGTGTGTGTGTTTGAACCTGAGTTGTTACGTATAGTTGTTAAGTACGATTTATGAAATCACAAATAGTCTGAAACAATCATAGTCCAACGTGCAAATACATGCAAATTATACAAGCGCAATGTGAAAACGTCAAACATCCAGTATGGATGCAGAAATCAGACCTTTCAGTGAAGTTAGAGTGATAACCTGCGTCAAGTGATTGCACTTTAAAACAGAACTTTAGAACAGAAACATGGAGCAAACCAGAGCTGAGAGCTTCCTGTTTATCAAGTGATCCTGTACAGTGACAAAAAAAAAGATGGATTTAGTTTACATGGGTTTTGCTAACAAGTCAGAGTTAGCATATAAATAACAAAAGTGTTAGGGCTTTCTCCATGCAATACATTTCCTGAGTGGCTTTTTGATAACATTAGGATTGTCACTCTTTGTTTACAGCAGGTCCTGTTAGCTTGCTGATGAAATCTCATATAATGATTTGTTTCTACATCTATCCAAGTGTAGGACAGTTATCCAGCTAACTTGATAGAAAGTATTATTATGCAATTGCTACATATTTCCAACAAGCATCAAGTCTTGCAACCATGTCTTCTAAGAATCATTTCATACAATTATTTTGCATTAGCTAAATTGATTTTGGGTTAAACATAATACCAATCAGATTATCAGACAATACATTCACATCTGCAAAATGTTTACTGTCAGTGTTTTTAT
>VMKM01003623.1:0-32210 GCA_008360985.2 Macquaria ambigua | reverse complement strand
CACCTTTTTATTAGTTCCGGGAGGATAACAACAGGTGGGAAGTGGGTAGAGGGGAGTTGGTGTGTATTGTTGAATGGTATTTAATATGTAAAAGATGTATGTGTGTTTATTAGGGCTATTTTGGGTGTGTAATATTTATTAAGCGTGTATATATTTTGGGGGAAAGGGTTTATGTAAATATTATGTATGTATGTGTGTAGCAGTGATTTGGGGAATGGTATGTTCCAGCCAATTAGGGGAAAAGACATATATAAGGCCTCAGTTTTTTGGGTGATGGAAAGACTGGAAGGTGGTTTTTTGTTGTACTGGTGCTATGTCAAATAAAATGTAAGTGCTGAAGTGCTACCTAACTCTATTTGCCTCCTTTGACTGCTCGGGCATGCTAACAAGGAGGAAGAGAGTAAAGAAGGACAGGTGGAGAGGAGGAAAAGGGGAAGGAGGAAAGAAGAGGAACAGAGAGGGGAGGAAATTGAGAAAGACAAGGAGGAGAGGAGGAGAAATGACCAGAGATGAGATGAGAGGAAGGCACTGGAAGAAAGAGAGGAACAGAGAGGAGAAGGGAGGAGGACAGAGGGAAGAAGGAAAGATGTACAGTAAGGAGAGAAGACGAGACGATGGGTGAGGAGAGAAGAGGAAATGAACAGAAGAGAAGAGAGGAAAATGGAAGAGGAAAGAACAGAGTGAGAAAAGAAGAGAGGCAAGGTGAGGAGAGGAATTGAGAGAGAAGGAGAGCAAAGGTGGACAGGAAAACAGAAGAAGAGAGGAGAGAAAAGGACGGGACAGGAGGAAGGAGAGTAAAGGAGGAGGAGCTACGACTAGTGAGGAGAGGAGAGGCTAAAGCACTTTACTCTTTTAATTCCAATTTATGGTGCTATAAAAAGGGCCATTTCTTAAAAAATCTATACGAAAAAATCCAAGCCAAATCATTTCATCACTTTCTCTGCCCTAATTGCAGCCATATGCAATTTTAAAGGCTATTCTACCTTCTGATGGTTCCCCAGAGGAACAAGGGGTTAATTGCTGCAGCTGGTGATGTAGCTCCTCAGTACTAAAGAGGTGAGGTTTCTCTCTGTGTCGATCATTCTTTCCTCCTCTTTCTCTCTCCTCTGGGAATAGCTGTCTAACACAGTGTTAAGGACTCTGACTTTAAAGGATAGTTTCTGGTTTATTACAACTTGGGTCTTACCATGGTTCTGGTAATGATTTTTATAGGTTACAATAAGTTATTTGCTAAATTGTGGGAATTGATCAGACACGTTTTAAACAAACTCCCAGGTTAGCCAACTTTGGAGAACAACACAAAGGCGCACAATAAAATTATTACCCAAACTGTCAGTAGTCCCCTGCGGCCTAAAAAGCATTTCCCCCATAGACCACCACTGTAAAAGAGACATCTGTAAAACTGTTGACAGGACACCTCGAACCAAACCGAGTAAAGCAGTTTTAAAATCCTTGATGTCATCACAATGTAAAGTCTATGGGCCGAGCGGGAACTCACGGACAGGGCCAGCAGGAGAAAGACTACTGCGCATATTCAGTGGACTGGTAGTTGTTGGTGTGTATTGTTCTATGCAGTTTACAGACCTACCTCCTGGTTTAACTTACATACTTCCTTTAGTTTTGTGCACACAAGTCAGGTTCGGCAGTAGCAGAGAATTACTCTCCAGTCATTATTTACATGTAGATACCAGCTAAGATATGCTAACTGACAGAGTTGCTACGATACTTTTGCAAGTCAGTTGTTTGTCTTACCAGGAGATGGACCTGAGGGTTGATGTCAATTTTGTCTGCCTGTTTATTGAAGAGAGGCTGGAGGTGATGGAAGGTGACTAGCACTATAAAGCTAAGTTGTCCAATTTACATGATACCATCTTAGCTGATTTGCTGATGTTAAAGTAATGTCACAAACGTAACTAACTTTTGCTGATGAGTAATTAGTAAAGAAATGTAATAATTGATGAGATTTTCCAAGTAAGCCTACTAGTGACTAACGTAGTGTTACTGAAGTTGATTTACTATTACTATTATTATTATTATTATTTCTGTAAATAAACTTACAGCTGATCAGTCTCATCCGCACTTATCACCATTTCTCTGTCGCTATTTTTCCGGCTCTGTCATGGGAAGACGACCTGGAGAAGCAGAGTAGGGATTTCTGGCACAACTTCACCAATTTCCAAGGTGCACGGAGAAGAGAAAAGTGTCTGAAGAGGTCAAAAGTCCACCAACACTTGTAGTATAAAGAACAACTTAATTGTCAGACCAACGCGTTTCGGCTTGTGGCCTTCATCAGTGTCACAATAAAACACATTAAAAAGAACATTTATATAAGATGGTTATGAGGCGAAAAAACATTTAAAAGGTTGAAAAATATAAAAGATAACCAATCATATACATGCACATACATATCAGCCAATCCGGCACCCACACATAGGTGGGCTGGGTATATGCTCATGTGGCTTCAGGCCATGGGAAGATGACCTTCAAGCTCCATTATTTTTCCAACCGGGAAAACAACCGTGAAAAAGCGCAACACCAGACCTATTTGAATGAAATGAAAAGAAATCTGAGATGTGGGCGGTGATTCAGACGTCTGCAACCAAGCTAATCACTTTCAGTTTAACTACAAATAAAGTGGTATTGATAAGCTGTCTGATCATGTGACTGCTCCTGTTTCTTGCCTTGTCAGACTGTGGTGTTTCCAAATCTCAGCAATTACATTGGGGAGTAGAAAGTAAGAAATAAATAGAAATATTATACGAAAGAAAAGGGACTTAGTTGTAAAAAAAGTTTTTTTTTTTAAAGATTTCACATCTTACACCAAATTAAAACTAATATAAGTACAATGAGCATAATAAATGAGAGTACTTCCAGACAGGGTTTGATCCAGTGGTCTGAGTTTGGCTGGATTGAGCCAGACAGGTGGGTAGTACAGAGGGGTGGTGGTGAAGACATAGGCAGTAGGGATAATGTGAACAGGAGGGGGGAGAAGGCTTGTGAGGTTTCTGAAGGTCAGTGAAAGTCACACAGCAGAAAAGACAAGCGGAGGATGGAGAAGCGTTTCAAGGTGGAGGTCCCGCATGCTACGAGGCCTCCATTCCCGCGACTGATTACAAGACAAACAGAGACAGATGAAGCAGAGGGGCAGCGGTGGCGAGGAGAGACAGCAGTGAAAATAGAGAGAGATTACACGGATAGACGGCGGGAGAAACAAAGAGCAGGAAGTACAATGTCAGAGAGAGGGAGAGCGAGACCAAGGGTTGAACTCGACTCAGCTGTGAGGGGCACCTGTTCACGGTTGGACCACCTCCTCCCGCCAGCCTTAATCAAATTTACCACAGAGACAGACTGTGACGACGCCCCCCTCTAACAAGAAACCCACTGTGTGTTACATCCAAATAATCCCTACCTCTAGCCAGGCTCACACTGCGTGCCACTTCCAAAGGTGTCCCACCTCTAACTACACACCCACGCCAGGTTGCACCGAAATAATCTTCTCTCCAAAGTCTAATTAACTGGCCGATATTCTCAGGACATGGGGAGATTTGAACTGTGTGAACATATTTAAATCATTTGATTAGATATCACAACATTATAATGAGTTCTGGATAAAACGTATCTACAACTGTTATACATTACAAAAGTCAAGTGTCTGTGAAGTGTCTAAGTATTAGGTTTTGTTGTTGGAATATGGGGAGAATAAAACTGCTGCAGCCCTTAAATGTAAATGGGAGCCAATACCTACCTGAAGTCAGGTACTGATACCAAAACAATATTTTCTTCAATACTTACATAATAATATTATACTTACTTATTTTAGTGCAATACCCTTTTTTTCATCTAAGAAAAGAAGCCAAAGTGTTCACGTTAAATGTTGTCTTGACACAAGCAGCCATACAAGAATTATGACTGAAGCCAGAAACCGTCTGATCAAAGAAGAAGTAAAATTATGAATCTGCCTCAACATTTGATTTTCACCTTTCAGTGTTTGATCATTTTCAGTATTCTGTGCCAAAGACACACTTCAATGCCCGACCCTAAATGGTATAAAATCAAACATTTTAAGAGTGAAGCTCATACAATTTAAAGTTTTACATTACTGCCACTTCTGGTCCCTCATTAGGTTATACAGATCTGGTCAGTGGTGGAAGTACTACTCTTTTTTTTAAACTTTTACTTAAGTAGAAGTAGCAATACCAAGCTACAAGTAAAATACCTGTCTTATCTTAACCTCTAATAATACGCCATAATTTAGTTGTTGATTTTATTTTGTATTATTAATCTGAATCCAAATAACTAGCTCTAACCGTTAATACTCATTACACTGGGCATTACCTGTGCTAATCGCTAATGCTAATATTAGCCCGCGAGTCGCTAATGCTAACCGCTAGCGCGATTCGCTTATACTTTCAGCACAAACACACATCCCGGCCACACATGTACAGTTAAATTCCCATTGTGATCTCCATAACACTTTCAGGTTTACTGTGTTTTGACACACATAGCAGTTCTTACCTGGAAAAAACGTTTAATGCTAATCATCGCTTCGTGGTACTAGCTCTCTCTGACCTCTGAACTTTCCTGTATGACGCGAAAGCGATGCGTGTTGACAGCTAAACTTACAGCGCCCTCTGCTGTCCTTTAACTGTCCTAGCACAGACTCACAATAGTCTTTGGTTCTGCCACTGCTGAGGAGTACTACTATGCTTTAGTGTTTTGCTCTTTAATATAGTCTGTTGAAACCACTTATGTGCCACATCTGTCAGGAGCAAAAGATGGAAGTAGGGTGACATTGTTACAGCGCCACAAAATCTCTTGGATGCCACGGATGGTTGGGTCAAACAAGTGTGTGATTTGGACACTGGAGACTGCTGTTTCCCATTTCCTGCTGTTTGTTTCATGGGATGCAAACTTCCCCCTACCCTTAACCAAGGCGTTTCTGTCTCTAAACTTAACCAAACCTGAACCATAGAGGTGGAAAACAAGAAAACAGTTGCTTTTTGTAACGATCATATGTGCCGACAAACTATGCTGTTTATAGGGGCACGGCATTCGGAAGCCAATGACAAACTATATATTTTGTCACCTGTTTGTCAAAAACCTTCCCACAAAGGTCATAGTCTTTGTAATCTTTTCATTTTTTCCTTCATAAATTCTGTGATTGGTCACAGAAGTGGCTGTTCTCTCAAAAGACTGCAATAAAACACCAACGAATCAACTTTCTATCTCGTTTCTCTTCTCTTTTACAACCATTATCTGCACCTCTGTGTTCCCTCTTACCCTTAATTCCTCTTCCTTGTTTCCTACATAACAGATTGACTCTACTCACCGCAGCTAACAACATTTATTAATAGTATTTTTCTTGTAGATATGATTCAATCCATCATCCCTCTCCCCCTCTCCATCTCGTCTTCTTTCTCCGTTTCTCATTCAATCTGTCGCTCCCTCTCCTCCCACTCTCTCTTATAAGAGAGAGAGGTGTCAGTTTCAGTGAAACAACTTAATTCCGATGTCAATGAATTAATTAGATGTGTTAATGAGCTAGCGACAGCTAACCCAAATTAAATTAATACCGTAATGGCCTCAGACAGCGAGAATTAGCTCCCATTTCAGTAAACGCTTTCTGGAGTGTACACAGCCGCCAAGGATAGACACACACACACACACACACACACTCATACGCACACTCACACACAGCTCAAACAACATCCATCCCCCCGAGCAGATCATCATCCAGATGTAATTAACTGACTAATTACAGGAGCTCTCACTCGCTCCCCCGCCCCTAGCTGTATCTCTCTTCTCTCTCTAACACTTTGACTGTCTGCCTCTCTCTGTTGACTTTCTCATGCTCTGTGATTTGACCCTTCTGAGACACAAGTTTGTCATATTTCCTTACAGTTTAGTTACTTATTCTCATGTTTGTTTTGGTTTGCTCATTCATCACCTACATAAAGCTCTAAAGAAGTATTAAGTGGTTGTTTAACGTCGAGTTGTCAGTGTAGCTGTGTTCTTCCTTCCTCTCGCTCCTCTTGTCATCACACTTAAAGTCTCATTACACACAACAGGCCTGACTTAAAAGCTGTTTAGTCTGCCATTAGCTCTAATAGTGACTCCTCCACAGTTGCCACGCTCGAGTGGACCTGCTGATGGGAAGCGGTGCCACCAGACTACTAATCTGATCTCAGAGGCACAAAATGGCTGCTGTCTGTGTGTGCTCGGCTGGCCGAGGAGTGAAATGGTGTCACAATTTCAGTTTTTGGTGTTACTGTAACTTTCTCTTCCATTCTGTTTCTTTCTTTATTTCTTTCCTTTGGTACCACTTTCTGATAATGGACACACAATAAGCAGGTTATAAATTGTAACTAATCATTCAGTCTGATGACAGAATAACTCATGACCCTTTATTAATGACGTGCTCATTTTTTAGTAATCAAACAGCTGACAACAATTTAAACTGGTGGATATCCGGTTAACGGATATCCGGGCCAAGACTTCCTCTTCAGTGCGCCGGTCATTGTTTACAGTCCGATTAGCAATCTCGGAACCCATTGGCTAATGTCTGATGACGATTTGAATTCAGATAAATTAATAAAAAGCTAATCTCTAGGGCTCCGAGGCTGATAAAAAGCTAAATCATCATCAGACAATAGCTGATGGGCTGCGAGATTGCATTTCTGCCAATGTGTTCCCCCTCTTTTGCTCTCCACACCGACTGCTCACCTGCATGCAACCAAAGCCCGCTCAAACGTGATTGGTCAATACTACTCGGACTACAAACGGAAATCAGAACGCTTCCGATACCAAAATCTTGTCCCTTGCCTACAGACTCTGAATTCATATGCAGATATCTGTTTGTAGAGATTGTCCTGGAGAAGAATATACCGCAGCCAACTGATTTTACACAACGTTATCACTACTAGACTAATGATATACATGCTTTATACTTACACATATGAGTAAACAAGCAGCTGCGACATTAGCGGTGTTGTTCACATATTAAAAAGTATGTTTGCTAGTGACAGAACAGGGCTGAATCACGTCTGGCTGACACAAGAACATCTTCCTTGAGAACTTCAGATTTTACAAAAACATAATCATTACTAAACATGGTGACACTCGAGAAGATCACTCTATTATTGGGTGCAATACACGCCGGCGGCCGCATGGCAGAACGTCTCATGATTTGGCGCACCTCAATTTATGCCCATTGTATTCAGTGGACACACTATACGGACAGAAGTAGTAGTCAAGGTGGAATAGCAGGAATGTGCCAAACCATGCTTCTTCTATAAATTGCAGCTTTTCTGAAAAGTTTACGTGTGTCGACACTGGGAAATAGGACAGTAGCATTGACAAAGGTCATCAGGGGTTGCCGCATATCAACATGTCGGGATACACTATACTGTCAAGACACAGACGATGTGTGGGCTTATATAGGAAACACTGGTTCCAGATTAGGGTGTGTGTTGCCCTTTAATGTTGAGAACATGTCAGAAAAAGTGTCCCCATCATAGATGAGTTTCTCTTCGAAGAGGCTGACCTTACTTTGCATCCTGATATACTGTACCCATCGTTCGTTGGCTTAATTGCATCTTGCAGATGTGCGAAGGTGTAGTTCAAAGCAAGTAGCCCTTGTTAGAAGCTTTCAGAGGCTTGTTGCTGATTTGTAAAGAATCAATACATGATATTTTAGCCATTAATAATGTTGTTGCCTACATCTAACAAAGCCCTTACAAAGCATGCCTTGTTGGAAACTGGCATATTTCTTTCTTTCCCAACACAAGGGGCAGTGACAGTAGTTCAGTAAATCCAGCCACAGTTTTCTTTTCCTCTCCTCACTCTTTGTATCTCTTCTTTCTCACCTGGTTGTGCTGCGAACAACACAAATTGAACAGGTTATAATCCACTCAGAGACCTCGTGACGGTGTGTTACTGCTCTATGTATGTACAAGAACAGTACACTCGTGTGTGTGTGTGTGTGTGTGTACAGTGGGCCTGTCTGCGTTAGCATGAGCGTTTTCCTGGGGTGAGACTCTGCAGGGAGCGAGCTTCTCTCACAAACACCATCTGTCAACAACAGGCTCACCTGCTAGCAAACATTTAGCTCAGGAACCATCTCGCCTGCTCGCTCTCTCTCTCTCTCACACACACACACACACCAATACAATTCAGCAATGTCAAAGCAGAAGATAATGTAATTTCCCACTTAGTCGACTTGACAATCTCTCCTGCTTTGCAGCCTCTCTGATCTCTGAAGAATACACGTGGATATGTGTTTGTACGTGTGTTTGATGGATAGAAAGACAGAGGGGTAGAGACGTACTGAAGGGATCAAACAAAAAAAAGCACAAAACAGAACATTTGACACCTTGTCTTAACATGAAAATTGTTGGGCTGGAGAGTAAAAAGCGATATGCAGAGTGGGGAACGGTTGAGGGAGAGGGAAGGTGAGAAAGAGGGAGATGAAGACAGGAGGGGGAAGACTATTACCTGAGGTGTCTGACTAAATTAACTTCTCATCATCACTAATTAGCCCCTTGTTCCTCTGTTCCCTGCAGGTGAGTGCTACCTATATTATTGTCTTTGCCAGTGTAGTGTGTGTGTGTGTGTGTGTGTGTGTGTGTCTCATGTTCATTGTTTGACTTGGGAATGCCAGTCCCTTCTAAGAAAATACACCCTATTCATTGTCTGTCCTTTTGTGTGTGCATTGCCCAGATAATCATCACAAACTCAACATTTAGAATTAGTGTTATTTATCCATTTCATATTTTATCATGGAGGTTATCATCATGAACATTTTGAGAATATACTAGCATGAAAGCACTAAACTATTTCAGGGGTTTAATGGCTACTTTACCATAATCCAAGTTCCAAAGCCACTCAGCCTGCTAAGCTTGTCTTCATGTTTCATTTAATTAAAGACAACTTTCTTGTGAATTAATCCAGTTTACTCTCAAGGCAAGGAGGTGGAGAAAATGTTGAATTAAGTGGGGTTTTTTTTAAAGATTTACTTGACGTCCTGTTCCATATTGATATAATACGTTAAAAAGCTTGTTTTAGTTCCCACACATGCACACTAGCCAACCTTATGGCACTATGACATGTCGTAAAAAAAAAATATATATATATGTACCACTATTCTAAGGAAAGGATACCAAAAATAAGGATAACTTTAATCCTCCTAAAATTCACTATTTAATACATAAAGCTATTGTGTGAGCTTAGAGCCAGAAAACCAGTAGTTGATATATTTCACTCAAAACCACAAATGTCAACCTTTATGGTGTCTCTAGAGGAAAAGTCGGGGGATCAGCAAAGTCAGTAGGGTTCATCCTCTGGGCACCATGGATACCTGTGCAAAAATTCAATGCAATCCATCCAATAGTAAATGAGATATTTGAATCTGGATCAGAGTGGTGGACTAAGCGACAGGCCGACATTTCCATCCATAGAGCCACGCGGAAAGTTAAATTTGCCCAAGAATAGTGAAAATATAATATGTATCAATAAAATAGGAATGCATATGGGAAGACAAGATCTGAAATGTGTATCAGCCGAGTCCTCACATGAAATTATTGTGTAGGAAACCCATCCAGCAATAAACCCCGTTAATTAGTTTGCTACATCTTTCTGTAAAAAAAAAAGTATTCCTCATATTACCTTTGGTGCATTAGCGCGCGATGATAAAAGACGTATACATGCTATATATTCCTGCTCTCTCACCAGCACATTTTAAGAATATAGAGTAATCTGATTATTCAAATAGATGTTAATTAGAGCTGTTCCTTCAAAAGACGGCATTATTCGGCTGAATAAAAGCGAGTCCTCTCTGAAGATTCCTCTAATGCCACAAAAGAACCTGCGCGGACATAAAAAGAACAGCTCTGTTGAGGGTTTTTTCTTTTTGTTTTTGTTACATTTTTATTTGCCCGAATTTTCTTTTGTCTTCCCTCAGTTGTTCCTCGGGTGGGACATCATTTGACGTGGAACAATGGCGGCGGATGAATAACCTGATATAATACATATTCATGGCGTTTGAGAAGCAGTTGAGTTGATCCACTTGTTTGAGACACAACAACGGTAGCTTCCGCTCCTCTGTTATCCTCTCTGCTCCCAATCCCTCCTCCGTGCCTCCTTCAATAGTTTGCCTGTTCGTTCCTCCTTAATTATCTTTTGAAATCCCCCCTCTGTTTAAACCTTTGTCCTTTTCCCATGTGGAACCTATAAACAGACAGCAGCAGCAGCTTTCTTGGGGGGACATAAAAGGAGGAGGGAGAAAGAAGACAACATTTCTCAGGTTAATCTTCCTCCTGCTAAAGGAGGAAGAAGAATCAGTAGCTGTATTGCTCTGTAGCCGTACTGTTGGTGTTTCTGTACACTGACTTTTAGCTGTAACATGCAAACAATGTTAGCATCGCAAATTTAACACAGCAAACACTCCCGGACATGTAAAATGCGCAAACACTGGCCACTGCATTAGACAAGTGGTGTAATATAACAGGCAAGAATAGCTTCAACAGCCTCATTGGTAGAACAATTGTAATTACAATAACATTGTCTGGTAATCCTTCTAAATAGGAGCCAGGAACTAAATCGGTTTGATGACGGTGGTGCTCAGCTTAGTTGCCTTTCACCGGTTTGTACGGTAATCCTCATTAACAAAACACTAATTCCCCCTCTGTGTTGCCATGTTCGGTCCCCCCCTTCTCTGACATATAAAACTTCACGAAACTTCTCGCCCCACTTTAACAGCGGCGCTCTAATCAACCCAGTCGAATCAAAATCCTGTAAATGGTGTACAGTGTTTATATGGTGCATCCAGCCTTTGCGCTGACACGGAGGGATTTGACAGAGTTTCCGAACATTTGCTCAGTTGTTTAACAACAGGCTCACAGATGTCAAAATCCTATCAGCTTCTCACACAAACAGTGCTTTAGATGTTTGTACATTCATGGTAAATTATGAATCGTGGCTATTATGTTCCCACATTCAGTCTATGAAACATGAATATCTGTGTTGAGCAAAGGATTGAGAACGCTCTCCGCTTGTCAGCTGGCTTCCAGCAGTTCAGAAACAAGTTGAATTTGGATGTAATTTACAGTAATTAGTAGACCCAGGTCCCATTTTTCTTTTGGTTCAAAGAAATAAAAAGTGTGTCCCATAGACTTACACTGTGAAAGAGACGTCTGTAAATCAGCAGATCTTTTTTTTTTTTTTTTGAGGTACATCAACTTCCCAGTTTGAACACTTAAAAATCCCTAATTTAAATCATTATGTCCTAAAAGTTGTAAAATTCACTAATAGCCGAATCCAGAGTTATAGAGTCACTGTGATTCATGTGAATGAGCCTGAGACAGAGCGGTTGGGAGGCGGGGCTACAGGAAACGCTAGTGCGCTCGCTCTATGAGCCGCACAACGCGGAAGCTGTGCGGAAGATCCGGGTAATTTTATACCCAGCGGTCGAACTTTTTTGGCTTCATGCGCCACTGAGCAGCTTTCATAGGAATGAACGGGGCCCCTCCTCCGACGCTGTATCCAGTTCTCTTCATACATCCATGCTCCTGTCTGGCTGTTGACAGCGCTGTCAGCCCAAGAGTCAACCACACTGGACAGCAGTAGAGGAGGTAGCACCAGTCTAGCAAGAGTGCTCCGTTTCCATCACCCCTCTTTATTTCCATTACAGTCAGTTTTGTAGTTTGGTCATTTCGACACAAGACTCAGTTTGGAAAAAGTTTACAGACTGCAGTGCTGCTCTGTGTACAATGACTTAGCTAAAAAACTGCAGTGATTCAGCTGACAAAATGCGAGGTGATGATTCGAATCATCGATGTTAGTTTAAGTGGGCAGCCCTAAACAATACTTGCACAACAACTACCAGATACTACCATTAGATTCTAGGGACTTGGTGTTGATGGTTGTTGATTTAAAGAGGTGGTATCAGTAAAGTTAAAGAATGATGCTGTAGACCAGCAGCTCCCAACCCCCGGAGCATGGACCAGTACTGGGCTACAGAATATTTGCTACCAGGCCTCAAAGAAATGATAGACTGAATTGACATCATTATCCATTATCACAGAACAAATCAGAGAAATGGACAGCTGAATAATGATTAAAACTTGATTGCCTTTTTACGCTATTTGTGCCATAATCACTTTGAACTTTGTGTGGTTTGTCAACAGGATACTGATTTTAAATTAAAGTAGGTCATCAATATGCAAGGTTATCAGTCTGTCATCACTTAGCTAATCGATGTGCGTGTGCTGTGTTCCTATTACTGTTGCAACTAGCTAGCTAACACGAGTAGTTTCTTTATAGATGAAGGAGATATTTCTAACTTTGAGGTACATGTTTCTATCTTTATGTCTTTATGTTAATCATCTGACGTAAACAGAATTAAATGTGTACAGTTTTTAAAGGCAATGCTTCAACATGAAACTTACTTGTTTTCCCTCGATAACACTTCACCACAAATGCCTCCACAACACAGCTGTTTTTCAGGCAACAATAATCTCCTCTAATAAATTTCCAGGCTACTCTGACCCACCTACAGCTGGAGGCTCCTCGCCCACAATCCTTTGCTTTCTAATTATTCAAATAACAGACAGGACCGAGAGCTGTGATTCGCCAGCCCTCTTCAATTAGCGTTGTGTTAATTAAAGAGCATCATCAGGTTCTCGTTAGTGATTAAACACCCGAGTGTGATTACTTAACTCAGCAGGACTCCTGACGAATCATCTGCCCCCTGATCCCTCCGATGAGTGTACGTGAGTGTGAGTGTGTGTGTGTGTGTGTCTGAACGTGTTTGCGTGTGTGCATTTGAAATTTAGCCATGCTAAGGCGCTAGCGAGGGGAACAGATTCTCCCGCTCACGCTGCATATCAATGCTTCAGTGAACACTGCATATGCAAAGCTGCGAGGACGTGTGTGTGTTTGTGTGTCCGATTAAAGGGGGATTTTTGTTCACTTGCTGATGAGGTGTCTGAAGTAAGTTAATTGCCTATCAAGAGAGCAAGCCAGCTCTGCCTCCTCGTGTGTGTGTGTGTGTGTGTGTGTGTGTGTACTTGTATTTGTGTATTTGTCAGCGGCTCTGCGTGCATGTCTATGTCACTTCACCAGCTAATTGCCTATCAGAGGACTGCTCAGGTCCCCGTCCTTTGCTTGGATCAAGTCTGTGTTTAAGTGCGCGTGTTGGCATATGTATGAGCCCACGTGCATAAATATGAATGTATATTTATTCAGTGGTGGGAGGTAAGAAAGTACAGTACAACACTGGTGTTATTCTAACTTTTTATTAGTATCGCCTGAGACTAAAACCAGTAATGAATTTATCCTGCTAACAAGTATTGTTCTGATATAGCTCATGTCATAAAGTTGGTTGACATCAACACAGTGAATGTTGTTCTTCTGAAACAACTTCCTGACTGCCTTTTCAAGCTTTGAGAGAAGGTCGGGGTTGAGAAGACCTTGTTCTCAGGTAGATGTTTGTTTACATTTTTTGCTTGTCTTTATGGAACTAAATTCAGATTTTGAAGTTTTAAAGCCATTGAATTTCTAGCACTGAATTGTTTTGCCCCTCTTCAAATTTTCAATAGCTCATTTTCACTTTTATTTTTCAGTGTTCACAAATTCAGTTCAAGTTTTAAAAAAATCAACTAATAATATATTCAAGTTGCTCAAATTCGACAGGTCAAATTAAGATCCCAACATTCAAGTTACAAAATTCTGATTAAACATCTGAGATACCAAGGATAAGCAATCAATCATGTCTCAAATCAAACCGACATCCAGCCAATCAAGTTACGCTCCACTGGTCATGTGACGCCGATGCTTGAAATTACAGGAAGCGGTGAGACAGATTTACTTCCATGAAAGCTTCAGTTGCTGTATTGATCGCAGTGAAGGCACATCCTGGAGACTGTCTTCACCAGACAAAACGACAGCATTGGTCATTTGATCAAACACTTACTATATTTATGTACGTATATGTTTTCCTGACAAGCAACCTCTTGTGGTAGTGACATTAATTACTGTCCTTTATGAGTAGCAACGGCGGACGTAGTGTGACATTGTTATACCGTCACTGGATGTCCTGAGCTGGAATTATGCTTCTGCAAAGATACACGAAAACATCTCAGAGAAGGGTGTTATGGGTAACCGTAGGTTGCAGAGGAGCTACCTGCCAAATCTCAACAACGCGTCGTGTGGACCTGCACATCAAGAAAGCAGATTGGTTGATTGTTAGGAAGCAGGTTCAAAACAGAGAAGAAGTATAAAAGTAGTATTTTTTTTTAAATGGTGCACCCCAAAGGCTTAGGGCTTAAGACATCGAACCACAACAGACCTGGTTTGAGTCCGGCTGGGGATCTTTGTTGCACCTCTCCCTCCCTCATGTCCTGTCATCTACATGCAGCCCAGAGAAGAGTTGGGTCAACAAACTGTGTGTCTTTGACATGTGAGACCGTGGTTCTCCCATCTTAACTGTCAACACTAGTTTCTATTAAACATGAGGGCAGTTATCACATGGAGGGTTCATACTTAGGTCACATGGTGACACCTGAGCCAGCTCTACTAACTGATGAAGACCGTCGGATGCTAGTAAGTGGACCTTTGAGTTGAGACTACTGTTTGTCTAAACCAGACCGTAACCATAGAAATGGCAGATCAGAAAACACTCATATGTCTTGTTTTGGAAAACACTGACACTGAGGACGTTTTGAAAAGATATGTAGTTTTTGGATGACAGTGGAGTTCTACAGCATGAAAGAAACAAAATACATTATAAAACATCTTAGAATATCTTATATATCTTGTAAAATATGATGCATTGTTACACTACCAACAGTATATAAAGTGGGTAAAATTAGCTCTCATGAGCAGCTACAACATGCATCAATAATAATAATCAAAAAAATAAAACATGGCTATGAAAGTGTCCATTTTGCATATTTTTAATACTTCTTAATACTCATGTACTTTGCTTTGGTACCATTTTGAATGCAGTTCTTTTGCTGTTAATGGAGTATTTTTATAGTATGGTATTGCTACTTTCACTTCAGTAAATCCAAGTTCATCCTCCACCTCGGCCTGTGTTTGTGTGTGTGTGTTCTCAGCAGAGTAGTTTACCTCCAGAGGACCGAGATGCTAATTAAGATGAATCCACCTCCTGCCCCCCCCCCCACACACACACATTCATCAGTGTTATGCAAATGTGTGTGTGCGTTTGTAAAATCACATCTCAGGCCACACAGATCACAGCTACCACCATCCCATCTGACTCATAGTAATATATAGCATTTAATAACACTGTGTACACACACACACACACACACACACACACACACACACACACAGAAAATCAATATCCATGATTTAATAATGCAATGTACTGATCCAACTGGTTTCACAGGCCTTATTCCTGGCCACAAGAGCATCGCCACGACAACAGGCACCAGAATAACAGATCTACTGCAAGTGTGCTAATTGAATGCATGTATGTGTGTGTGTGTGTGTGTGTGTGTGTGTGTGTGTGTGTGTGTAGAGGACATTCTTCATCGCAGGAATGATGAAGTAGGATTTAATAAAGTGGCAAAAACACACACATAAACTCACACACGCAGATACCCTCAGCAGGTGAGCGTAGCTGAGTTGACACTTTGTCAGCACAGTGTAATTTGACATAATGAATGCAAGCATCGTTACTGCTGTTAATTGGCCAGACTAATTATACTCCGAGGACGTCATTAGAGAGAACCTGCCGCTCCAACTGTGTGTGTGTGTGTGTGTGTGTGTGTGTGTGTGTGTGTGTGTGTGTTTACAAGTCAGGTTGGGGCAGACAGTGGGAAAAGTGCAGGAGACAGGAAGAGACCGGAGGTGGAGCTCGGATGAGGAGGAGCAGTGCAGGTGGTCAGGGCTGATGAAGGGGGGGAGGAGACAGGGGTGGAGGGGTGAGGGAGGGTCTTAGTTTAGGCACAGTGGGAGGGGTGAGTTTAGATAACAGGCCAAGAAGAGGTGACGGAGGAAGACAGGAGGTTTGAGGACTGAGAGCAGGACGAGGATAAAGGAGCTTGAGAGTTGTCAGGTCAAAACAGTCAGGAAAAGTTTGTTTTAATGTCTTCTGTCAATGTCAGGGTTGCAAATACACTATACAGCCATTCTATTTAAAATTAATTACTTTTTGGCTGTGGAGGCCTAGAAATAAAGGTTGAGTGAGCACAAGCACTTCTAGTTATGATTACTTTATTCCAGGGATGCAAAATATTAAAATCTGTACCAGCAAACAATCATTTTCATGTGTTTTGACCCATAAAAAGCCAAACACCTCATTCACTGTAATACCTCTCTGTGTCTGGTTTCCAGGAGGAGGAGCACTGTAACAGGGATTCTTGGTTCTTAATTAGTTTTAAACACTGCTTTCCAAATGTTTGCACTCACCGAAGCAGATGAGCACAAATGACTTCAACATAAATGTAGAAAAACATGTAACAAACTAACATTTTCAAACATGTTTCCTCTTGCATTTTGTTTCTACGGCAGGTTGATGTTTGTCTCAAGTGAAAACAAGTTTGGGGTAAATATAAAAAGGAGAAAATCTGCTCCACTCAAAAGTAAAGTTATTAATTTAATCAATTTATATAAAAGATGACTTGTAACGAGTAGCGTGAAGCAATTATTGGTCAATATAATAAGCTGACATGTTTAGTGTGTTGTGCTCTCCTGTACATACAAGGTGAAATGTATCCTGTTAGTGTGTTTGGTTAAGATTTAGCAGTCAAAGCACCTGATCAGGAAACATTCATAACTCATAATTAAATCTTATTCCATGAACAGATAACAGCATGCATGATAGCAGCACGCCTTCCTGCCACAGTGACTTCTTTGTACAAATATTGACTTTAAAGAATAGTTTCAGTCCATCTTAGTCAATACTCACATGCCAATATGTTATTGGTTGCTGTAATTACTCCTCTCCATACAGGCCATGAAGAGATCCCTTCATAGTGCGACTACATTGCAAAAGACAAATCCACAGTCCTCAGTGCTCTCCAAAATTAACCTAAAGCTAATATGAGGCTTATCTTCAGGCCGGTGCTATGTCCCGGTGTTGTGTACAAGTCCCCATGAGTATGTGTTTCTCTTTGCCTAAACCTGGCCCCAACCTTAGCCCTAACCAGCAACCAGTTACCTCTGCGATGCCTCAAAATAAATATAATGTTCACTTAAATTAAGCCTTAACCTTCTACGAACCTACACGTGACTACCTGGATGTATCCCTCCGCCGCAGCTCAGCAAGGAAACACTGTCAATGAAAATAAAAGAGGGGATTTCACGCTAAAAAGACCGTAACTTTGGAAGATAGCCACCTCATAATAGCACTTACAGCGTAGCAGCTCTAGAAGTGAGAATGATCACAGCCACCAATAACTTTTTCAATTTACTGCATTCATAGCATGTGAGTAATGAACCAAGGCTACATCCACACTACTACGTTTTTGTTTCAAAACGGCATTTTAACACAAAAACGATCTCCATACACAAGAGCGTTTTATCACCGTTTCAGAAACAATCTCTGTCCACACTACACGCCTGGAAACGCATATCACGTGACCATTCACGTGTACTGGGCATGCACGTGCCGGTGTAAACAGGAAGCAGATTGTCTACTCAGTGGTTGGTTACTTAGTTGCAGAAAATACTACGAACGAAGAACAGCAATGGAGAAAAGCAACAGCAGAGATTTCTGTGCTTGGACCGACGACCAGGTTGAACTGTTACTGAAAATAAGGGTTGTTTATTATTGTTGAATTAACCGCTGGTAGTCAAGGTTGATGTCTTTGTTTTTGTCTGGGAAGGGGTCACGTGACAGGGGCGTGACAAATCGGGAAAGGACACATCGTGGCTGATAAGACCCAATCAAAAAGCGAACGTGGGTGTCCGTGTCATCATTTTAAAACGTCTCCATTTCCGCCCGGCCTCACTAAAATGCAATCTGGAGTTTTCAAACTAAAACGGGGCCAGCAGCATTTTAAAAGGTTTCCATTTTAGGGGTTATAAAGTATAGTGTATATAGTGTGGACGCTAGGTGTTAACGTAGCAAAGGTTCTGCGTTTTAAAACAAAAACGTTGTAGTGTGGATGTAGCCTAAGACAGACTTGAGTAGACCATTCTCACAGCAGGTGTTTTGACTTGTCAAAGCAGGAAAAGCAATCAATAATAACATTAACAATGGCTCCATTCCATTAAGTGTTCCCAGTAAGCCATGTCGGTGAGTGACCATGACCAACTTCAGAGCCCTGGAACTGGCCCACCTAAATGGAATGCAGCCATCTTTAATGTTATTTATTCCACCTGTGTTTTTTCCTGCTTTGACAAGTCAAAATGTCTGCTGTGAAAAGGGTCTATTCCTCAGTGAGTTACAATCAGAAGGAGGTAAGACGTTATTAGTAATGGATTATTTGTCTTAAGGTGGACAATTTACTATATAGACTCTCACTGGTAAAAGATTGGTTTCATTTTATGAATGAAATCTTTTTTTAAAAAAAGAGAAAACTACAATGACCAAACAACAACATGCTGATGCCTCTTGGCTGAAACGGCATCAGTGGAGTATTTACTTAGTCGGCCATTACAGACGAGCAATTTGAGCAAATTCTGAGAAACAATATCGTCTCGCAGTCCGTCGACAGAGGGGTGGGGGGGCTGAAGTCTGCGACGGGTAAAGCATGTAATTTCCTAATTCTGATCTTGCAAGACAATCCGTCCTTATCAGTGTCTGATTCCCACATTGGAGGAAAAGTAGACAGAGGAGCTGCAGGCCATCACACACACACACACACACACGCAGACTTCACAGAAGACAGAGGCATGAAATTACATAAAGGAAAGGGATACAGATAGAAAGACTGAGAGACTAGTGAGAGAACAAACAGGCCTATCAAACGACCACAGTCCTAGATAACAAGATAAGGCCTAATCAATCAATCCTTGCACACGGAGAGAGATTGCGCTAAGTGGCTCATGAGTCCTGCTGTAAATTAAATCTGCACACTCCTTCAAGTAAGACAGAATGGAGGGAGCGAGAGTTGGAGAGAAAAAGGGAAAGAGAGAGGGGGGGATAATAGAGGGTAATTTCATCAGCGTGGCCTATGATGAAGCTTTTACACGGTGGTTTGAGAGGCCAAACTAAAAGGCTGGAGGTTTGGTGATATTGAATATGAGTGGTGTGTCATGATTCGATTTGTAAAACGATAGCCAGGAATTAGATTATAGGGTCTAATGCGGATATCTGAAAGGGTGTCAGACCATAAGGGTGTGTTTGAGTGTGTGTGTGTGTGTGTCTTGAAATTTTCTTCCTGTGCAGGGGAAGCCTAACACACTGTGATTCACTTTAATTCACTCACTCCAGCATCATCCATCCTCATCACTGCTGTGCGTCCTCTATGTGTGTGTGTGTGTGTTGTTTCAGCTTATGTAGACTAACCATCACCAGGCTGCTAAAACAAAACAAAAAATATACTTAAAAAAAAAAGAAAAAGCAAAGCAGTGAGCAGCAGAACCATAAATAAAAAAAAAAAGATGGAAGCCAGAAAAAGAAACAAATGCAAATCTGCGTTTGGTGAAACAGAGATGCCAGTGTTCCTTCGGATGATGAATCATTTTCTTGGTTTTCTGTCTTCACGCCACAGTGCCAGACAGTGAAGTGTGTGTTTAATTTGGCGTAGCTTCATTTTTTGGGGGGGTTATTGGAAAAATGTCTTCACATGGCAATAATTAAGACTATTCAAATGTTTACTCTAACATCTATTTGTGTGAGCGTGTGCATCAGCCAACTCCAGCTCTCAGTGCTCATCCAGAAAAAGTGGCGAGTCAGCGTAACGCAGTACCAAACATTAGCAGAGACGGATCGTCCTGATGACGGACACGTCGACTGTTAGTTGACTCTGTCTCGTCGTCTTGTCCAGGTGGCTCACACTGCGAGTGGTGAGACAACTTTTAAAGTCAGCTCTGCGGAGCGTTTAAGCATCTCTCTGCTCACTGTTTTGGTTTTACGACCGTTTTTAACATCTGTTAAAGATGCAGCCTGTTTAATCTCAAAGTGTTTCAAAGTGAAAATGTTCCTTTACAAGTAAAAGTCAAGCAAGTATCAGTAGCATTAAAATGTATTAAAGTAAGACGCCACTGGTACGTGAGATTTCTGCAGCCACCCCAATACAATGGAGGTGAACAGGATTTTATTTGTGGCATTAAAAACTTAATGTAGCGAGTTTAGTCAGGAGAGCTGCATTTTACTGCTTATTATTATTATTTTATTTTGTTAACATTTTACTATTATATATTTATTTTGTGTAGTATTTCATGATTTTATTTTTATTATTAGGCTATTTTTATTGCTTTTTTATCTTTTATGCTTTTTTGGTTGTTTTGGTGTGCATTAGTCTCTAAGTCCATTTTTAACATCAATCGCTTGTAAAGCACTTTGAATTGTATTTGTTTGAAAAGTGCTATATAAATACGTTTTGACTGATTGATTGAACTGTAAGTCCATGTTTTACTGTAATAAAACGCCGGGTTCGGCAGCAGCAGAGGATTACTCTCCAGTCATTATTTACATTGCAGTGAAGCTACGCTAACCACTAGCCAAACCTGCTACAGTACATTACAAATAGTCTACATTTACTGAAAAGCCAAAAAACACTTGGACACTGGCCCCTCTGTTTCACCAATAACATTTAAGTAGACAGTAGTTCAAATAAAAACAGCCCACAGCAAGGTCTGTGGATTATCTAGAGCAACAGGGACAGTTTCTATAAAGACAAGCTTGTTGTTTTTTTGTTTTTTACATGTATTTTTTCATTGTTTTAGCTCCTCAAATGAAATTCATTTCACCTCCATCGTATTGGAGTAGAGGCAGAAATCTCAGAGACGAATTCTCAAAGCCTGGGCAATGAAACCAAAAGTATCAAGATACCACCAGGTGGTGAGTGAGAAAAATATTAGTTTTTCTTTCAGCTGGCGGAAAGAAAGAAGAAAAAGTGATGAAAGAAAGAAAGTAGTAAGCAAACAATGTTCTAATCTGCTAAATAACTAGTAACTACAGGCATCAGATGAATGCAATCAAGTAAAAAGTACTATATTTTACTCAGAAACGTAGCAGAAGTAGTCAAGAACGGTACCGTCACCTCAAAAATGTCTCTCTGCCCGACATGACCTCACACACACCCACACACACACACACACACACACCAGGCGTATGTGCAACCAACAAATCTGAATTATAAAAAGGGAACAGTGACGCAAAGCGCAGACCTCATAACCAAAAATGGATGGGCACATACACACACACACACCAATAAAGTTGTCTGAGCGTTGTTTGGCAGGGCGGGCGGGAGGGAGATTCATGATTTTTAATATGCAGAGCAACTGCAAAGTGGAAAACCAGACACTCACACACACATACACACACACCTACAGTGAGACATCAGTTTCAGAGCTCCACACACACACACACACACACACACACACACAAACTATGAAGATGTTTTTCTATTCGTATGGTGACAGACAGCAGCTAACACACAACAGATCGCTCCCAGCAGAGAACACAGAGCCCTCACATCATTAACACCTCCTGCTGCGTACCGCTGGGCTTCAACTGTCTGGGGACACAAAGCCAAGAGAGGGAAGGAACAAGAGAGACGAACACTTAGGACACGGACGGAAAGGTGCTATAAATGTGTGTATTTATGTCTGTGTGTGTGTGTGTGTGTGCTCTCTATCTCCCAAATGCCTCGACTCATCTGCTAATTAGTCAGGAGCAATTAAGTACGCTTAAACTACAACGCACACAGAGGCGGCCCGAACACACATCCAGGTAAACAAATAATCACAAACAGAGCGAACGACTCACTTTAACTGTATCAGTTAATAAAAGCAACAACAACAACAACAACAAAAAAAGAGGAGTCCTCAAATAGAAACAGGAGAAAGGAATAACTGGCTGTGAAGAGAGTGGAGAGAGACAGAGAGGACGAAAACAGTAATAAGGAGTGGAGGAAAAAGGAGGAGAAAGAGATAATCATAAGTCCCAATGGACAGATTGAAGCAGAGTGGATTCTATCACATGCTATCTCTCATTTATATGCTAATTCACACTATTAACAAAGAGAGAGAGAGAGAAACACAGAGAGAGAGAGAGTCTAATGAATACCTACTGATTGCTGTTTGTTCATTAGTTAGTTTGTGTTTTTAAAAGAAATGCTGTAGGGAGCAAACCAGCCAGCTGCCGCCTTTCCGAGAGACAAACTGTGTCTCGTATTGTCTTGACGAACTCGTAAGTGCGAGCGACAACAATGTGGAGAGCGGATGTTTGAAATGAAATGAAAATATATATATAAAATAAAGCCAGAAAAAAAGAGATGTTATCAGCGTAATTCAATTTGGATTAACGCTGCAAATCATCTCCTTTCATCCCTCCTCCCTCCCTTTCCCCTCCTTCACTTTCGTTCCTTTATGACACTGATAGCCACTTGAGTGCTTCTCTCATTTTCTGCTTTAAGCTTTCGCTGCTGCTGATCTCAATTCAGCTCAGTTAACAATAAATCTGAGCTCACGTGTGCGCACATACACGCAGTGTCAGTGTACTTCGCTGACCTTCAGATACACAAGAGGTAAGTAGTGATGTTACGTTCATGAACGATCCGATTCTTTTCAACGAGCCGTTCTTTTTATCGTTGCGCCTGAAATCCACTCCCCTTTTCACGAGAACAGCGAGAAGCAGCCAGTCACAGTGTTGCGTGAATTTCATTCAAGGCGAGGCAACTTTATTGACATAACACTTTCCATACAGAGGGTAAATTCAAAGTAGTTAATTAACTGACAGAGCAGAGGGATATGGCGTCACCTTGTGCAGATCATTGACATTAGGTCTGGCAATATGAGTCATTTAGTGCTGCTAAACCTAGTCCACACATGAGAAATTAAATTGTACTGGAGGGATGTCTAAGTTTGAATCTGATCCAGATCTTACTCTATCATTATCCTAGTGATTATTTCGCAGATAAACCTTGTAACCCCCCGCCCCCTGGAAAAAAAAGAAAGGTGAGTCGTTCTTTTGAACAGCTCTCTGAAAGAAACGGAGCCATAACATCCGACTCCCTTCAAGGAGCCGTAATTCCCATCACTAGAGGAAAGAGATCATATTAAAGTGCCACAATGAACAAACGCTGGTACAGGGAAAGTTATTTTTTATGTTTCCTTATTTTTCAGTTATTTAATTATAATGGTAATTATTATTAAAAAAATTAAATTTGTTTTAATTCACTTTTGGATCTATTTTCTACATGAACATGTAAAGGTTTTAGCTTCCGCTTGCCTTGAACTGCCCCTTGAGGGACGAATAAAGTATTTTGAATTGAAGTGAATAATTGCCTGTTATGTCCCAGCCCTTTTAAAAGTAAAGTACATGTTAATTTAAGACATGTGAAACACATTTCACATATTTATCATAAGTTGAACATCATTTCAAAAAAGGGAAAATTTACATATAGACTAGCAATACTGGTATCTGCTTCCTTCTTTATTACATTAAGAAAAGTACATTGTTTCTCATGACTCTTCATCAGGTTTAAAGAAAACTGGGCTACAAATGTTTTACGTTTCTTGATGTGATAAAGAAGAACTTTTAAAGGCCCTGAATTGAAAACCATATTTTCCCAATCAGCTTCTTACTGTGAGCAATCAGGTCGTACATTAACCCAAAACTTCTGTCAAAGTAGGACCAGTTTTGGTTATTTCCCCTGAGGGATTTCTGTATTTGTGTTTTTGCCTGTGCTCTTGTCACTGGTTTGCAGTGGGCGGGGCTCAGTTGGAAAAAAGTGATGCACTTCTCCGTGCACCAATCAGGATTTAGTAATGTTTTAATAAAACTCTGATGACGGGTGTGGGGGGTGTCTGCTTGTGCTGCCAAGCCCCTGTCAATTAAATCTGATCAAACCACACCCACACAGCCCTGAAGAGGTTTTTGAGTGTTAAACTCTTGGTAAATAATAGCTAGGGTGTATTTTTCTCCTAAACTATAAAATATTATTATTCTGTATTTAGTCATGAGTATTTAGTGTTATAGGGAAACGCTTAAGATTCTAAACCAGCTTTTCAGGGGCTTTAAGGAGAGCAGATAACATCGACTATGTTTACATGCACAAAATATTCCGGGTTTTGCCCTTATTCTGAAAAAGACAATATTCCTACTAAGCTGTTTACATGGCTTATGAAAATGAATATTCCTGTTTACATGCAGCCGTGCGTACTCCAGCTGTGTTTGACAGGGGTCGATGCCCTAACATGTCCTTTATGACGTCAAAATATGGAAAAGTGGAACGGGCTGGAGGAGCCGCTTGAGCCATTTTGAGCCATCAGTTTTCCACCGGCGGCGGACTTGTTCGACCGTGCGAACACAGCCTCCCTCTTTCATTCGTCCAACCACCTTCTTGAAAAGGTCGGCGTTGTGATATTTGCGCATGTACAAAAACCTGTTGATATCCAAGTCTTTCGTAATGTTTAAAAGTAGGTGTGCTTCTCCTTCCCACCAGAAATGTGGGCTTTTCTTTTGTGCATGCATCTCTTCCTGAGCCTTGCAAACTGTTGGCTAGTTGGTTTGGTTACAACGCACAGAGCTGACTGTAAACAGGCAAAAGGCCGTGTGTCGCAAACTGCAATAAAAACTCCATTTGAGACGCATATTCTGAATGCGCTGTATACATGTCCAAATAATGCTCCTAAAACCCGAATAACATCAGCACATCCCACATGTCTTAATCCGAAAATGCCACATTCGGAATGAGGCCTAATTCGGAATATCCAAACTGAATATGCTGTTTACATGACCCGTATCAAATTGGAAATATTGTCATATTTGGAATAATAGTGGAAAATTAGTGTGCATGTAAATGTAGTCACTGTTGTGAGGCCATTAGAAGTGAAAGTCACAATTTTTTTGGACTCTGCAAACCTAAGAAGACGAGAAAGATGTGCGTGTGTTTTCACACTGATATAAGGAAATGTGAAAACAAAAGATTTACAGGTATTCAGGTAATAAATTCACATATATGCACATGTGGTTTTCGGAGATTTAATTTCAGTTGTGCTTCTTCAGAAAGGGAGCGCTCGCTTCTTCTTAAACATCCGATCCCTTTAAATTACAGCACTTTTTGTGTTGTTTTCAGCATAAATAACAAGGAACATAAATAAAAGCTTCATGAAAAGACAAAAAGAAAATTCAGGGCTTTTCATCACCTTTTTTAGGGGCATTTCTCTTTTCTGTTTTAAAGCAAATCATTTAATAGAACTATATTTGATCTTTGAGTGGAAATATCCAGCCTGATAAATGGTGTTTGTGATTCATTGAGCACATATCCTCTCTGTCTTTTACATTACTCATTCAGAGAAGCATAAGTATCCATCCATGGAGGAGCTTAATCTGTCTGCACACAATATTCTCTCTCACACACACACACACACTGATCATTACCCTCCTGCCTTGTCACAGACACTTAGAGAAACACAAAGAGGGAGACCTGAACCAAAATCCTGAGATGATTTTCCCGCCTGTCACCACCACTAAGGTGTGTGTGTGTGTGTGTGTGTTTGTGCAAGTAGAGACCACATGCAAAGGGTTTCCACGGGCGACATCCAGAGGTTCTTGAGGGGGTCCCTGGGCTGTGATCGCTTTTCCAGCGCTGTCATCACAAAGCCACACTTATACTGAAACTCAGTGATGGAGGCCCAGACACACACACACACACACACACAAAAAATAATAATAACAAATACAAATCAGAAAGCAGCCGTTCAGTCCCAACCGTTTTGTTCCACCTTGTGTATGTTTGCACGCAGCGATGCATCATACCAACACCAAAAAACACTTTGCTATGGATTCCACACACATCAACCCCCTCCTCTTTCACTGCAAAAGTCTGTGTTCACTCTAAAATCTGTCATCACTTTTACACCCTATTCTCACGGTTTTGCCTAAGCAGAGCATATTGTGCTGCAAAGAATCTTATCCAAGCACAGACTGAATATCTACAGATGAGGTTTGTTGCTGTTGTTTGTTTTTTAATAAAGCAGCCCACAAAATAAAGTTACAGCGCTTTAAACTTCCTC
This sequence comes from Macquaria ambigua, assembly GCA_008360985.2. NCBI lineage: Eukaryota > Metazoa > Chordata > Actinopteri > Centrarchiformes > Percichthyidae > Macquaria > Macquaria ambigua. Next base: position 6,050 of record VMKM01003623.1, on the reverse strand, counting down.
ATGTGGTCCATTTTATGACCTCTCGCTGGGTTATAAGAACCTCGTGAAATCCATCAAAACACACTGAGGGTGAGGAAGTCACACTCCTGCATAATCATACAAAAAAAAACATTACAGGGCAAATCATTTCACACCAACTGAAATACAGAAACAGATCATTAACTCAAGTAAGATCTAGAATGTAACGTCAAATTAACCCATTTTAGTTTAGTACAATATTTAACCTAATCCTAATCTATGCAATTTCAATGAAGCACCTTGCCATACCAACACCAACACCAACCAGCAATGTGTAGTGTATTACTATGCACTATGACTGTATATATTGAGAGTATGGCCCTATTTTTCTTTGTCTTGTTATCTGTTTTGTGATTGATGTCCTGGCTGCTGCAACTGGGATTAATAAAGTACTATCTATCTATCTATCTATCTGGGCACTAAGGAGGAATATCTAAAATATTAAATGTAACTTTTCAAGAGATTTTTACTGTATTCTTCACAAGAAATTTAAATTTTTCCTGCTGGAGAATAAACAGCCCAAATACAGGTACAGGTTTCTTATAGGTACACTACATGGCATTGTGGGCACCTCAAACATTACACCCATATGTGATTGTTCAACATGTAATTCCAAAACCATGGGCACTAATATGCTGCTATGACAGCCTCCACTTTCTGGTTTCACTCTTTCCACATGATGCTGGAAAGTGGCTGCAGGGATTTGCTCCCATTCAGCCACAAGAGCACCATCGAGGTCGGGCACTGATGTTGGGAGATGAGGCCTGGCTTACAGTCGCGGTTGCACTTCATCCCAAAAGTGTTGACTGGGGTTGAGGTCAGGGCTCTGTGCAGGCCAGTCAAGTTGTCCCATGCCAAACTGAGGAAAATCATTTTATCACGGCCTTCACTTTGTGCATGGGGGGCAGTGTCATGTAGAAACAGGAACGGAACCTTCTCTGAGTGTTGCCACAAAGCTGGACAAACTAAAACATTGTATGCACTTCACAGTTTCCTGATAACTGGAACTAAGAGGCCTGCAGACCAAAATCAAGCAAAAGTTTGAGGACAGAGGTTTCATTGTTAAGTCTGTGTATGTGAAAGGTGTCACTCATGGTGACTAACCAACAGAGAATTATGACCGACTCTGCAGCACTACGGCACGTTTAAAGAGCTACTGCACACTTAAACGTGTATTTTGAGCTGTAAACTAAACGATATGACTGTACTGTGACGAAACGCATCAATGCTGGTGTAAATATTGACATTTCTTACATTTGATGAGTTGAAAATGGCTCAACACTCCATCTACTGTTTTAAATCAGCCCTGAAACTGCAAGGCCAACGCTGACATAGAGTCAACCGGTTGGGACTTTACTACGTCATGAAATTTATATTAAAAAAAAGACTCTAATCAGTGTCAGTCAGTCTCCCCGTGTCCCTTGACAAGGTCTTACAGCCTTCAAGTTTATTGTGCCGGTTCGGTCTCATCATCAACTCGTCTCCAGCAGCAGCAGGCAGATGTTTTCAGTGAAAAAGCTCTGATGAACCCACGTATACAAGAAAGTTAGCAGACCCAGTTAGCGACTAGCTGGTGAACATAGTGGAGCATTCAGCAGCTAAAGAGCCAGATATTTCCCTCAGGAGTCGGTGGAGACCAAAAACAGAGCTAAAAGGAGAGTAAACACTGGACATGCATGTGCCAGATGGACACAAACACGACTCCAAATGAATATTAATGTTGCTCCTTGTCTGCTGGATGTGTAAATAGGCAACTCGCTAACACATTTCACTATATCAACTTTATAAGGTGATAATATATCATTGTTGTGTTTACAGCTTGCTGGTTTCGCAGCCCCCCCAAGCAGAAAATAAAACAATGAATGCAGGTTTACTGTCGTACCAGGAAGAAGAAAATGTTAAACTATAGTAATAAATAAAAAAGAGGAAGTGAACTTACCTTGAGTTGACTTGAAGACACCACCAAATCTGCGAGGAGTGTGTGAGAAAGACCAAGCTGAACGGTGACAAGTATGAAGTGTGTCAAATTACAAACAGCTTTATTTTAAACCTTAACAGAGTGAGAAAAAAGAGCATAAAGGCGTGTGAAACAACAATACCAACAGGTTGAGTGTATGCTAATGTGCAGTTATACTATTTTAACATGGATTAAACAGATATGAGCCGTGAATGGTTGAATCACGTTATGTCTCGCCGAAACTCGCTAAACTGTTTAAAAGTCCGTGTGAAGAATATGTGAGGGCCCACTGTGTTATGTTAATGAACCACCTCAAAGGTATATTTACAGTCCGTACTGAAACCCCAGTCTCCCACATTATAAATGTGCCTCATTGAGTCGACTTAAGGCACATTTTCACCCCAAAGATAAACATGTTCCGAAGTTCAGCGGAGAAATGATTGATTCAGACACACAGCGGTGCGGTGATGGAACATTTTATCATGGTTTTAGGAAGGAATCAAACGCTTTCACACATAACAACAGGAACAGATGTTGCCTTTAGAGAGGAAAAGATTACACAGTTTTGTATTTTCACACCAAAAGATTTTTTTTTTTTAAAAACAACAACTTGGAGCTAAAAGTCAATTTCCCTGCTCTTTTCTTCTTTTGTTGTATTACTTCTCTCTTCTCCTCTTCACTACTTTAAATGGATATTTTAGCTGTAGCAGAGAGAAACTGTTATTGTGTTTGCATGTGTGTGTTTGACCTCGACACTCAAAGTGTTGTTTTTTTCTGTGGTTTTGTTGCAGCAGATTAACAGCTGTTTTTACCGACTGCAGTCTTTTGCTGCGTGCGTACTCATTCTTCACCTGTAGCTTTTACAGGTAAGACGATACAAGATGGTGGACTGCTCAGTTTTTGGTCAAAACTCTTAACGTTATGACTAAACACCTGGAATGTTCCAGGTGAACTGGTGTATTTTATACATGCTGAGGTTCGGAGGAAGTTTGGAAACAGAAAAAAAAAAAAGATTCAGCTAAAATACCGTATTTCCTCCGTGTCTTGAAATCTCAAAAGTGAAAAATAATTATATATAATAATATAATATATTTTGTTCTCTGTTGTAGGACCAATGTACAATGCCTTCCTTAGTAAGGTGGAGGGTTATGGTGATTCGAGGGACTCACAGGTGCAGGAGGGGCGGGCAGTAAGAGGACCAGGAATTTCTAACTGCACTGTTGAAACATACAATTGAGAAACAAATATAAGGAAGGGAAACAAACATAGTAAGAAGACTTTTCTTTTCGTACCTGAGCATCATAATCTCTATATTCTTGTAATAAATATGACATTTTTCTTTTGTCCATTTTGCAGAAAGGTGTTATTAATGTGTTATTTTTGAGAAACAAAACAAGGGTATAAGGACTATGAGGTGTCATATGCTGTACAGATTGTACATTTCTGATATGTAACTTTAAGCTATATGAATAAAACTGACTTAACCTGACTTGACTTGAAACTGGTTTAGTACAACTTAGAAAACTTTAAACTTTCTTTTAAATCTCTTCTTAAAACATACTTTTATCGGAGAGCTTTTCCTGATTTTTCTTGATTTTTACTGACTGCCCTTTTGCTGGTTTTGTTTGTTTCATTTGTTTTATTTGTTATTAATCTATCAGAAAATGTTTATGATCTGCTTGCTGTGAAGTTGTTGCCTTGTGTGAAGCACTTTGCGTCATGGTTTTAGAAAAGTGCTCTATAAACAAAGATTATTATTATATTATTATATATTATAAACCCAGTCATGAAAATGGCATATCTCTCCTCACCCTGTTTTTGAAAATGTATTTGCAGAGCAGAAAACAAAGCAGCCTCTGCAGAAGTAAAAGGAGCCTTAAAGATTGTTACAGACTGTTAACGTCAATCAGATTCTGTGTTTCATTTGGCTTTTTAGTGTCATACTAATGTCTGACAAGAGAAAAAGGAATATACGTGACAACATGTGTATTATGTAATAGTTTCACTGGAGAAGTGATAACAGACTGGGCTGCAGGTGACAGAGAGTGAGGCCTGCAGCCTTTCTGCCACAAGAATCAGAAGCTGAAAACTTCTGTCTTTTAGAACAGAAATTAATAAATAAAGTAATAAATCCTCATGTCTTTCATTCTACGTCTGTGTCGGACCTTTAGTGTATTTGTCAGCTCTACAGACAAAGATACTGAGAGGATTCGTGCTCTGGGAGCTGCAGTGGAAGTCTCATGCTGCCTCCTAGTGTTTCTACAGAGAAAATGCATCATCACTGCAGCAGTTTAACTCTTAGACGACCGATGATAAATCCTGCTTGGGTCATAAAATGATCAAAACATTAGAGTGCCTGAACAAAACCACGAAAACACATGCCCAAAGTCAATGTGGCATAAACTCCAACACATTTAAGTAAGTAATGTGAAGGAAAAACACAACCAACACCACTGAGAGCTGAGAGCTACGGCCCAGTGAGCTGCATTAAATTAAGGTGGTTTAGCATTAATTACATTCATCATTAAAGTTATGAACTATTCTATTTCCATATGAGTAAACATCACTCTATATAGATCAATTAATATGTTGTCTTTTTATTTAAATTTTAGTACATTACAGAAATGTATTTAAAATCGAGGCCAGTTTCTCCATTTAATAATCAGACTTTTGTAAGTACCAACTTTATACAATATATACAGCTGAGATAGAGGGTGAATAAAGGGGACAAGAACATTAACATATATACAATGTTAGATTTTGTGCAGTATCAATTAGTTGTGTTGAAATTAAGCAGTTTGGTCACAACACAGAGATCTCCAAAACAGACTTAAACAAGCTAAAAGATTATGACACTCACAAACTAAAACAGTTCATTCAGATAAGAAATGTTTAAAACATGTACAAATCCAGATCCAATATGGACCAGTTCTTGTATTTAAGACTTTAAGATTTTAAAACATTCAGTCAACTCTTGCTTTTAGTTTGAGTCACAAACCAGATTCGTCCTTTTCCTGCAGTCAACTGTAAAAACATGATAGGAAAGTAAAACAGCCCCCAAAACAAAGCACAATGTTGTTTGAGCATCAAATGTGCATTAACTCATAAGCTCATTATGCTGATTGTTTAAAAAAATATCAACTTCAATATAATGAAGAGAATCTAAGCTCAAAGGTGCACTTCTGAGCTTTTCACTGATTTCAATTTCTCTTCATTCTTGGAGGATCATGGTCGCTGAATGAAGACCTAAATATGCGGTTGAAAGCTCTACAGTAAATCATAAGTAAGTGAACCTTTGAGCCTATTCTCTTCACGATCTACTGTTCCCAAAGGTCAAGAGTGAAGTACTGTATGCACAGTCACAATCAGGTTGCTAAAGAGTGATTATTCCTTCTCAGACTGTTTATTAAGAGGCCTGAAGATATTAAATTATCCCGTATTTCAAGACAAAAACATCTGAGATTAGAGGAAATTCTGATAATATTAAAAAAAGCATAATTTTGTGTAGAAGAAATACGTTCTCTCTGCTTTTTGCTTTTCTGTGAACCATTTCACAACTCCTGAACCCCAGGCTGGAAACCACTGGTCTAGAGGATGATATGATATTAAAGTCACCTTATCAAAGGGCAGCGGTCTGAGTAAACTTGTTGTTGTCCGAGAAAGAATGAGTCCTGTATTTGACAGAAAACTACAGAGAGAGAGACCTTTAGGTTTAAAAGAGAAATGCAGTTCAACATGTAATCTACTACAACAGGGTCAGAAAGTCCCTAGTGACTTGTAGTGTGGACTAAAACATGACCAGAGAGCAAGAAACAGCTGTCTGACCTTTGTTCTTTAACTCGTATTAGCATCTGTAGTGTTACTGTGCATATATACATACATATATATACATACATACACACACACACACACACACACACACACAAGGAGAATAAGTGTGTGTGTGTGTTTGACAGCATTAAGTAGACAGATTAAGACTAGAAGGGTATTAAAACTAACAACTGGAGCACTGAACCCAATCACATCACGACTGGTGAGTCATTAACCCCTCAACATCATCTGTGTGTGTGTGTGT
>VMKM01003622.1:0-32218 GCA_008360985.2 Macquaria ambigua | reverse complement strand
TGTTTAAACTGGTTTCCTATGAGCCTCGCTTTCACTATGCAATTCTGTCTGCCCACGGGTACGATCTGCTGGGGGAAAAGAAGGCTCGATTTACAGCACAAAGGAAGTGGGTCAACCATTGCACTGTGAAACCAAAAGAGGAATGGGGCTTTTATTTTCCGGTAGCTATTGGTAGCTATCCCCAGTTAGCGGAAATGACGGACAGTGGAACAACCAGAGTAACTGTGAAGAGGGAGAGTGATAAAAAACGAGGAAAAACAAGAGTGAACCTCAGACTGGCATTCACTCAATGGAGAGAGCTGTGGGACTTGAGAGGGTTCCAAACCGACTACTGGGTGTTCTACTCTGCGTCTCTCATAGCACTGAGATCGGGGATTCTTACGGTTATTTCTTGCTTCGGACCAGCCTGGCTACTGTCCAAAACGCTACCGCTAGCAGCCAGAAAATAAACCCATTCAATTCAGTTTTATTTATACAGCACCAAATCATAACAGTTTTCATAGGGCACTATAGAGCAGGTCTAGACCGTAACGTTACTCTTTATATTATTATTTACAGAGACCCAACGATTTCCACCATGAGCAGCACTAGGCGACAGTGTTTTCTTCTACTTCCCCCTCCACCCCTGCGCCAACCCCTGTTGTAGTTACGTACTTGTTTGCGTGAAACGACACTCAAACTATGTTATTACTCAATATAAAATGATGACAGTTTCACTTTACCTCTTCTGTGAACATGCTTCTTTCTTCTCTTTTATTTCCAAAGTGGTGTTGATCGTTTCTTCACAGAAAATTAGAAACAAATGCAGTGTGTCCTGTGTTGTTGGTAGTAGCTAGGCTCTGAGGGAAACTGAAAGCGATCTGCTTCACTTTGTGACAGCGGTGCCAACAGTTATACCACTTGGAAACGCTAGGGGGGTAAACGCTGAAAAGTTGTCTATTGCCACAGATTGACAATACTGTCACTTATATAGACCAATAAGAATGTTCTTCCTCCTAATCACCCATACGTCATCTTGTTTTCATATTTATTAATAAGAATCTCTATTTGTACAGCACTTTTAAAAAACAAACTTGCATAGACACATAATAAACATAAAATATTAGAAAATGATAAAACAGTAACACAAAAAACATTCAAATGCAAAATGGATTAATAAACACAAATATAAAATAAATATACAAAATAGTAATAAATACACATTACAACAAAAAGAGTCTACAGCGGCTGCTGGCACAAAACTAACAAAAAAGTACCAACATTTAAGGCAAACCATTTAATATTTGTGGAAAAAACATAAACACATAAACCCAAAACTGTCAACCTCATGGTGGCACTACAGGAAAGGTTATTAGGAATCATGGGAATTCATGTAATATTTTTCGAGATTCTTCAGTCTGGACCAAAGTGGCGGACTGACCGACCAACCAAGCGACTGACATTGCTATCCCCATTCCACTTCCCAGCTGCTCCGATCTTCAAATCTTGGCCTTTAATCCATCCCCCGCTCCATCTGCAAAACAAAAGGTGATCGCACCTTTGCTGTCTTAGCCCCAACCCTCTGGAATCATCTTCCCCAATCGGTCAGATTTGCTGAATCTTTGGACGGTTTTAAGCGGCTTATAAAAACCCATCTTTATAGGCAAGTCTTTTTATAAATCTCCTCGCTTTTTTTGTTTGTTTGTTTTTTCTTTGTGTGTGCTGTGTTTTATATTGCAATTTACTTTTCCTTTATGTATTTATTCATTTTGATTTTTCATATGTGTGTGTGAAGCACTTTGTAACTGTGTGTTTTAAAAGTGCTATATAAATAAAGCTTTACTTACTTACAGAGCCCTGCCTATAGTGTGGCCAAAATTCTTGTCAGAATCAGTCATTCTCGCACGATATAGTACTGTACGTTCCTGAGTTAAGGTGCCATGCTTGGTCTCCTGTAGATCTGAGTTTAGTTTGAGGGAATATTATGTGCTGTGGGCAATGTTGCAAGATTTTATTGATGCCAAGTAGCCCAATATGTATTTTTCTCACAGTCATATAGTTGTCATTTGTCCTGTTGATTGGTTGCCAAACATCAAGAAGGCGGGTCAAGGGCATGCTGCAGAGTACTGAGAAACTCCTTTTGTTGAGACCGTGATGGACAATGAATAATAACCCTCATCCCTGAAGTATTTTTTTTTTGTTTCAGTATAATTACGCAAAATCTTTCAGATGAGGTTACATTCAACATAAAATGTATAAACTTACATAAACAGATGTAAACTTTTACAAGGCTTTTATCACAGAGGGGACAGAATAAAAAAATTTGAAAAGATTAAAAAAAAGGTTTTAATAAACTTACATGTAATTTGGCTTGTCTGTTATATATCAGTCTCTGCATGTCGAGCCTGTTGAACTTGCCCTGTCAGTCTCAATGATAGGTTTAAGAGGATTCAATTCAATTCAATTCAGTTTTATTTATATAGCGCCATATCATAACAAAGTTATCTCAGGGCACTTTTTCTAGTAGAGCAAGTCTAGACCGACTCTTTATATTTACAGAGACCCAACCTTTCCCACCATGAGCAGCACTATGCGACAGTGGCAAGGAAAAACTCCCTTTAACAGGTAGAAACCTCGAGCAGAACCAGGCTCTAGGTGGGCGGTCATCTGCCTCGACCGGTTGGGTTGAAGGGGGAGAGAGAGAGCAGGAAGAAAGAGAACATACAGCAGCACAATACAGTTTCACACAGAGATGTAACGCAATGGCCGCGGCAATGGCATGGCTGTCAACACCAACAGAAACAATACTATGAGGAGGGGCCCATTAATGTGAGCAGGCTGTTTGGAGTTCATTTAAAGTCTGACAGCAGAGTTCTGAACAAGCTGGAGTCGATTAGTTATAGACGAGATAAGCCAGTGAAACGTTACACGTAGTCTCACAGAGAAGTTGTGAAGGCATGAATAACTTTCTCAGCGTCATGACATGTAAGGATGGATCTAATTCTCACAATATTCCTGAGCTGCAGGGAGCATGACCAGGCCAGGTTTGTGATATAACTGTTAAAACACTGACATGAGTCAAAATAGAATACTAAATTCTTTCACACCAGCACGTCATGGCTAAATAAGAAACCCAGTGCATGTTGAACTCTTCTGAAAATAATAGTGGGGCAGTTTTGGTCTATGCATCTCTTGATGTCTTCATGTCCTTAGGGTTAAAACAATGCATAGAGATACCCACTGGGCATCTTGTTCAGGACTATATTGTAGAAACAAATGAAACATGTCAGCATTGACATACTTTATATTCTTAAGTAGGCAGCAAATAGAAAAACCTCCACAATATGTACGCATGACTCTGCCTGACAGGAACTCATGTTGCTGTTTCTCTTATAGGTCAGTGTCTGTGCGTTGCCATGACTAATATTTCCAATAAAACCCCCCACGAATAATAGTAATAATTAGGTGGCTCAAACACCTGCTGGCCAGTAACCATGACAACTCAAAGGTTAGGTTTCTGACAGCCATATGCTACGGGAGCCCACAGGCTATTTGCACCCTCCATGGAAACTATAAAACGCAATCTAGCAGGGCCACTTGCTGCACAGCAACACATAATGAAAGAGAGGCAGGTTTCCACAAAGCATCCCAGAGGAGGACGCAGAGACTGCTGGCCTCCACTGCTCACAACACACACATACAACACCCTGCTGATTACTATAGCGCCTTCATACAGGAAACACTGGATTGAAGGTTGTCTATAACCATATACACACCACATATACTGTGTTTAATTAAAGGACTGCGCTTACAGTGGTGGATTGTGGCCATCGGTATTAATTTCCCCTTGCGCTGAAGAATTTAGGATTTTTCGAAATACACTGATGACGTAGCTTTGGTGGGCCTTTTACCGAAAGGATGATGATGCTAGATTACATTAAATTTGCTGTAGCCCTACAGAATGGTGCAATAGTATCACATTGGAAATTAACATAACGAAAACCAAAGAACTAGTTATCAGCAATACCAAACAGGAGATGACAGTCTTTCACCCCTGTGTTGATAAATATGTAGGCTAACCTGTTGAAGTTGTCAGTTTCAAATATCCTAGTTAACCTGGATAATCTAATTAAAAGGTTAAATGAATTTGGTGGCAGAAAACAGAATGGTCATGCGGTCACCAGAATCAGTATGAATCATCACCATTACCACCCTTAAGCACCACCACTAACATGTCAACATGCTCACAATGACCATGTTAACATGTTGATGTTCAGCATGTATACTGTTTACCATGTTCACCATCTTAGTTTAGCGTGTTAGCACACTAACATTTACTAATTATCACTAAACACAAAGTATAGCTGTGGCTGGAATGTTAGTTTTGCAGGTATTGGACAAACTGAAATTTTGATGCAAGATCTGCGGCACGTTTACTGACAAGAACCAGGAAAAGAGATCATATTTTTCCAATACTAGCTTCTCTACACTGGTTCCCTGTAAAATCCAGAATAGAATTTAAAACCCTTCTCCTCACCTTCAAAGCCCTTAATGGTCAGGCACCATCATATCTTAAAGAGCTCATAGTACCCTATTACCCCACTAGAGCACTGCGCTCCCAGAATGCAGGGTTCCTTGTGGTTCCTAGAGTCTCTAAAAGTAGAATGGGAGCCAGAGCCTTCAGCTATCAAGCTCCTTTCCTGTGGAACCAGATCCCAGTTTGTGTACGGGAGGCGGACAACCTCTTCACATTTAAGAGTAGGCTTAAGACTTTCCTCTTTGATAAAGCTTATAGTAGGGCTGACTCAGGTGAGCCCTGAGCCACCCCTTAGTTATGATGCTATAGGCCTAGACTGCTGGGAGACTTCCCATGATGCACTGAGCTCCTCTCTCCTCCTCTCCCTCTCCATCTGTACGCCCTCATATCCCATGAATGCTTGTTACTAATTCAACTTCTTCCCGTAGTTGTGTGCTTACTCTCCTCTTTCTCTCTCTCTCTCTCCTTCTGTTGCTTTCTGCAGGTGTTTCTGCCTCCGGAGCTGTAGAGTCTGGATCTATGGTTGCACCTGCTGCCCCTGTGCTCCTGCTCTGCACCCACTGCTGCTATTGCTGTTATTGTTCTTATTATTATTATTAGTATTGCTATTATAATATTGCTCTCAGTATTATTACAACTATAGCTTTGCATCTCTATGTAGAACTGTATTGTGCTGCTGTATGTTCTCTTTCCTCCTGCTCTCGCTCTCCCGCTCCCCCCCTCCCCCTTCAACCCAACCGGTCGAGGCAGATGACCGCCCACCCAGAGCCTGGTTCTGCTCGAGGTTTCAACCTGTTAAAAGGGTGTTTTTCCTTGCCACTGTCGCCTAGTGCTTGCTCATGGTGGGAACTGTTGGGTCTCTGTAAATATAAAGAGTCGGTCTAGACCTGCTCTACTCGAAAAAGTGCCCTGAGATAACTTTGTTATGATATGCCGCTATATAAATAAAATTGAATTGAATTGATGACGGTGGCGCAAGAGATCACCAAAGGATAACCAAAATGATTACAATTTATCCTGATGACAACATGAATGTCTGTATCAAATATCATGACAATCCTTCCAATAGTGGAGACCTTTTACTCTGAACCAAAAATGTTAACCTTATGGTGGCACCAGTGGAAGGGGATCACCAAAATCATTAAGGTTCATCCTCTTGTAGCGGTATTAGTCTCACACAGCAGCACCAAAGACATGGGTCTTAATACAAATGGATACAAACTGAAGTAGAGCTATGACACTCAACTTCGGCTATCAGAAATAATCAATATTTATATTAAATAATAGAATTTAACTAGTATTAAATTCACCTCGGGGCACCACCCTTGAAAAAGGGAAAAATATAGCCAAATCATTCATTCAGTCTCAGTCTAAAGGTTGCTACAGAGTTCTTGACTCATGTACAGTGACCTTAATACTTAATACACACAATAATAAGGACCAATTTATACCAGATGGCACAGTGAATGATTATCTTGGCAAGCTGTGTTAACTTGTGTAAACACAGGAAACCACTAAGTGGATAAAACTTTAATATTGACCAGTGAAACCACCTTAATGCATCGTTCAGCAGCTGAGAGGTTATTAGAACGCATGGTGAAATACTTTACCATTCTTTATCATGATTATATTGAAGGGAGATTCTATTCCTGATCTAACGCTAAACTACTTTAGGTAATCTATAGCATCAACCCCAATATCACAGGAAAGCAAAGTTTCACCTGGTGGCTCAGATAGCCAAGGGAGAAGTCGCTCTGGAAGGGTGGAGGGAGACGTTTCTCCTGTGGGCCCGTTCTGGAGCTTTCGGGCCTCCTAAAGAACATCAGCAGGATATCAGCATATTTTGTAGAATACAGGGTTGTTCAAAACACAGAATAAGTATCAGTATGCAGTTGGGTTTAACACAAGACAAAAAGAGACTCCTCTTCTTCCCTTTAATGGTCAAGTGCTAGAAGACTGGATCATTATAGCTACTAACTGTCAATGACGAGATTAGCTGTCCTAGTGGGTTTCATACCTTCTCATTTTCCCTGTCTTACTACTGGTACTTGCCTCAGCAAGACATGCCTAACCCTCATCACCCTTAGCTGTGCTAAAATGTAGCATCATTTGCCCATTTTACTTACTCATTGATTATAATATCAAAGAAAAATGCTGAGCTTTTGTTGCTTGTTCCAACATATTAGAGTTGATTATGAGAAAAACAAGCAGAGCTGTAACCCAAGAGAAAGGAAAACATTGTGTATAAAGGTAGGGTACCTTCAGAATGAGTCTGCATGAGGAAATTTTACAATTGCACATGAGCTGCTGTTACATCCTGTAAAAACTGTAACACAGGAAAGCATATCTTATGATGATATAAGCAGCTATTTTGAATCATGACTCACAGGAGCTCAGGCCATAACAAAAAAGGCTGTCACGCATAATTGCTGCCAACCTCCAACTATCACTAGCTGAAAATAAAGGCTTTCCAAGTTTAGTGTAGACTGTCAATCCATGCTATAACTTTCCAAGTAAGAAAGAAAAACACTTGTAGAAAGGCACATAATGACAGTGCATACCAACTATCAAGCAAAAGCTAAAGTGTCTGTGCCAACTCCCAGCTATTTTGTTCTACATTCAGGTATTTGGACATCTAGACATCTAGCCTTGCTAACTGTCACATGCCATTTTGTCTCTGAAGCATATGTCCTAGTTGCACGACACAGGGCTGACAAGATGTGTGCAGTTAATAGGATCACAGATGACTGAAGCATCACTGGAGGAGTTCTAGCAACGGTAACATACAACAAATGGTTCCAGCATCATCTCTATTGCGCACAAAGCAGGCTGGACTCATTATCCATTTTTTGTGCGCACCTTGGATTTGGTAGTGAAATATTTCACTGAAGCTGTAACTGATTTACTTGACAACCAGTGGAAATGCAGTGATACTGGAGCATTCTGTCACACGAGAAAAGAAATGGAAGAGCAGTCTACAGTTCTGAGTTACTGTAGCTGCCCTGTGTTGTTTTCACTTTGATTTACACATTTCATTTTGTATTTTTAACACTGGCCTGACACTTCGGGCCAATCAGCTGACCGGATGCTCCCAGTGCTCCCAGTTGTTGCATAAATGGCTGATGCTCACATAAACCTTGCATATTTTACAAAGAGAATTTCCACTGAAAAGCACCTGTCAGTGATATCTCATACCCCTTTTCCACCGGAGCAGTTCCAGGGCCGGTTCGGAGCCGGTGCCTAATCTGGAACCAGTTCATCCTTTTTCGACCGCCTAAGAACTGGCTCTCGGCCAGGAAAACTGGTTCCACAGCGGCACCAACTCTTTGCTGGTCTAGAACCAAGAACCGCTTACGTCACGGGCTGGGGGCGGGATTATCGTGACCAATAAGACCAACCAAAACTTTGAGGCCGCCATTTCTAAAAAACCAGCAAGAATAGAAGAGAAGAAGCGAAGAAAAGAGAACAATGGACGCTAAACTCAAACAGCAGTGGTCCGTGGAGGAGATTAACTGTCTCCTTGCACTGTGGTCTTCCACAGAAATTCAAAACAAACTCGAGGGAGCAACGAGGACAAAGCCGGTGTTCGTTGAGCTCCAGCGGGAGATGGCGACAGCGGGATACGACCGCAACATAGAACAAATAAACAACAAACTGAAAAAGCTAAAAAAGGAGTACAGGGACCAGAATAGGGAGCTGGGGAGAAGCGGCGCTGGTCGGCCGAGGAAAAGTCCACATTTTGACCTGCTCGACTCGGTCCTCGGCGACAGACCGGCGTGCCAGCTGACCGGGGCCCTGAACTCTGCAACAGCGATGCTCGAGTGTATGGTGGATGATACCATACAAAGTTCTGCGGATCCTCGTAAGTTTTATTTTTTATGTTTCGCCTTACTGACAATGAATTAGGCAATGTCTAGCAGTTTTACGAGCTAATATTACAAATGTCTCACATCAGTATACATTGGTAACGCCAGAAACGCTGGGCTTGCTTGGGTAAAGTTAGCAACAGCTAGCTAGCTACCCGTGGTAACAATAGATAAAGTTAGCATGCTACTTCCAACGTCAGTTAGCCTTTTCCTTAACAAAGCTCTAACATTGTATAAAGTGTGTTACAAGAGTTTGTGTTCTGAAGCACTGATTTCTTGTTTGTGTTGTTGTTTAAAGAACTGTCTGCCATCGAAGACGTTGATGATGCCGACCAAGGGCTTCTGCCACCACGGCAATGCAGCTCACCCGCACCATCCACCGCGTCATCATCGCCAACCAGATGAGGTAAGATTTATTGTTAACACATTAAAGTCTACCTGACACAGAATAGAGCCTTAATACATATAACACATACACAACATGGACCGTGTAAACGGCAAATACAAGTCCAACGTGTAATATATGTTATATGTATATGTAATATGAGTGATGGAACCTACTTTTGTCTTAATATGAGTGATGTGGAACCTACTTTTGTCTTAATATAGAGATGTAATGTAAAAGTATGATATCTATCAGTTCTACAGTGTGCTGTGTTATAGTATAAGTATGTTGTACAGAAATATAACAGTAGTATATACTCACAATAGACAATATTTGAGACAATTGTTGTTTTGTACACAGGAAAGAGGAAGCGCGACGACAGCCAGGAGCTGCTGCATTATCTGGAGAGGGCAGACGAGAGGTTCTTGCAGCACAGCAAGGACATGAACGACGCCTTACTCCAGAAGATGGAAGCAGACACCAGCACTTTGCTTGGGCTAATGGGACGCATGGTCTCATTAATGGAGGGCCAAGCCAAGAAATAAAACAAAAGACTCTTTATTTTTTTAATGTAATTTTTTAATTTGTGCTTGTAAATTTTTGCACTTTTTGTATTTATCTGTAAAAATAAACACTCTGTAAACAGACATGTCTGACTCAGAATGCTTAATGAACAGAAAAACGTCACACAAAAACACATTCACTCATTCCCCCTGTTAAAGTAGTCCATTAATGCAGCTCTAATGTCAGTCCCTTCTGGATTACCATGCTCAGGTAATGCCCGCATAGGAGGCTGAAAGTTGATGGTCGTGTCTGGGATGCTCCTCAATGAAATTGTCACCATGTTCCTCACATATATTATGAAGTACACAGCATGCCAGTGCCATTTTTTTGCTGAGCTGCAGCTTGCAGTCATTTCTTTTTAAGAGGCACCTCCATCGTCCTTTTAGTCTTCCAAAAGACATCTCTACAACCAACTTGCTCTGCTCAGTCTGTAATTGTATGTGTGTTGTTCAGGGGTCAGGCTGCCGGTGTCAGAAAAGGGCTTCATGAGCCAATTCTGCATGGGGTAGGCCGGGTCACCAATCAGGTAATGTCCAACGTCACAGCCAGAGATAGTTACTTTGTTTTGCCCAAGTACTTCCCCATCACTTAGGGCTTCCCACAGCTGTGACTGCCGCAGTACTCTTGCGTCGTGCACACTCCCTGGATAGCCAACACATACATCCCAGAAGAGACTTTGCCGTCCACAACTGCTTGTAGAACAACTGAATGCCATCCTTTCCGGTTGTAGTAGTCTCGGGCATACTGCTCTGGTGCAATTATGGGAATGTGGCTTCCATCTATTGCTCCAACACACTGTGGTACTCCCCAACGATTTTCGAAGAAAGTGGCCATTCCAACCAGCTTGTCAGTGTCAGGAAATGCGATGTGGGCACGAAGCAGCACCATGATCACTGCGTTGCATAAGTCCTGAACACAATTAGACACAGTGCTCAGGCCTACCCCAAAAAGAAGAAGATGGTCCTGTACTCGCTGCCTGTGGCCAGCTTCCAGATGGCAATTGGCACCTGCTTGTGGACTGGGACACACAAGCGGTAATTGGTGTTCCTTTTCCTCATGGCATGGCCGACCCGACCGCAGATGTAGTCAAATGACTCCCGGGAAACACAGACATTTTGCACAAACTGTTGTGGGCTGAAATCCACAACAATTGTGTCCCACCAGTGATGAGATAGTGTGTAAGCCCAAACAGGTGACCTCCGCCTTGCCATCAGCCGCAGGATTACCTGTAAAGGTAGAAATTGGTGTGTCAGTTGTTTATTAAATTTGTTTAATTGCAATGTGACCGATGTGTAGTCAATGCTAGGTAGCTAGCGTGTTAGCTTACAACAAAGGCTAACAATAACACCTTACGTTCAGAATCAAAATGTGTTAGATAATGAATGTAATCGCCGCATATAGCAATCACACCGAGCAGCAACAACGCATCGGAACAGTCTTGTTTGGATGCCAATGTAGATTTTCAAAGCCAGGAACAACACCTGAAGAGGTACGGCGTCCGCCACTGTTGTTGTCTTCTGCCCGAAGTTGGCGCTAGTGTTGCTGGGAAACCGAAGACGTACAGAGTGACGTAATGACGTGGCTCTCTAACCCGTAAAGCTGGTGGGAAGCAAACAAGTTCTTTGTAGGTTCGCAAGTTGAACCAATTGCGAACCGGCACTAGCACCAGCCCAGAACTAGCACTAGGTTCACTTCAGTGGAAAAAGGGTATCAGTGAGGTGAATCCTCTGCTGAATCAGCGACTGCATCCTCTGAGCAACAAGGCAGCTAACCTGCAGCTAATTACTAGCATTGGTTCTGTGGTGTTCTCACTGACTGTTTATTTAAAAGGAAAAAAATAACTGTTAAGACTTATGTTGCTGTACATTTTGAGCTTAGTTTTAAGTCTGTAAGATATTGTTGCTGAAAAACAGCAATATTTTGCAAAACACTTCTTCCCTAGATTTTATTCATACAGTTACAAATGCTCTAAGAACACCTCGGCATCCTTTAATTGAACAATAGAATAAACAGTAACACTTTACAAGTACACAAAACTGTGAGTAGTTATTAATTAATAAGTGAGGAATGAATCAGGAACAACCTGACAATTGATTAATCATTAATGAGTAGTTCCTGAATATATCATGAAAGGCCTTCGAGGCGGCTTTGCCACGACAAGCCATATCAGGTAGCAGGGAGAGGACCCAATTGCAGACAGGCGAGGAGGCTGAATCAGTCCAAAGGTTTATTTAAACAACAAAAACTTACTAAGCTCTGGCAGGGAAACACCAGGAACAAGACACGAGGAGATCACCAGCAACATCCAAAACATCAAACACTGGAACATCCAACACAAAGAACCACAATGAATCACATAATCCACAAATCACCAAGAACCGAACGCATGGAAACAACCACACTAGGAAACACCGACAATGACGCCACAGAGAACAAAGCGAGAGGACCGGTATATATAGGGGAGGACACAATGAGGGAAACAGACACAGGTCAGTAACAAGACACAGGTGCAATCAATCAAAAAAGGCGGGAAAAGAACAAAGACAGGAAATAAACAGCACACAATGAAACAAGAACAGTAATTTCAAAGTAAAACAGGAAACACAAAACCAAGAAACACACAAGTCCACACTAGGGTCCTTGGGATCATGACAGAATAACTCAGAATCAACGGCTATATAGTAGATAATGATGAATTACTAGATTACAGACTGGAAGATACTGTATTAATGAATAATTAGGTAATGGTTAGTTCATAAATATCTGTGAATCCATAGACTGACTGCTTTCTTCATGAGCCGTTACTGATTAACTCTAAACCAGCCGCTGAGCAGCACAGACTAGTAACTCATCAATTACTAATTACTTTAACATTAGTTACTTTTTGTGCACCCTCAAGTGAAGTGGTACATCACTGAGCTTTTAGTATTGTTTAGCCCTACTTGCACTAGTATTACCTGTGATCTTAATCCCGTGTGAATCTGTAATGTCCGTAATTTGTAAAGTAAAAATTCCACCCCAAATTATCAACACAGAGGTTGTGATAATATTAGTCCCGTGCGAATCAACATCTCTGTGATTTGGGGTCTTTTTTTTGTTTTTTGTTTTTTTTTTTAAAACAAAAAACCGCCTTTTTTCTGCCTCTTTCCCGGTCGAGAACTATGGAGGCTGCGTTGGCAATTATAAATGAAAGTTTTTACAGCATCTGAAGTCCTGTACAGACAGGCACCGGAGCAAGAGCTGTGAATATTTTCCCAAACTGTGTGGTTGTGTACCATTTGATCACATTTCTAAATCACATGAGGTCCCCTGGTAATACTTAGTCCCGTGCGTTATTCAATGAAAGGGCAATTTAGTGACAATTGTTATATTGAAATTTACCTTCATCAATCCAATAACAAAATTCTGTTAATAGATTTATCATGTGTGTCAATGGGCACAACAGTACAGTCCTACCACTCCAGGAGAGTTGGGAAGAGAAAAGACTTTAGTAAAAACTTTGTTAGCTGTCCAATAGTCCAGCAAGTTTTCCTTTTCTCGCTAGAGTTGTTAGGCAAAACAAGCAGAGATTAAGCGTAATTTTCCTTGTATTTTATTAATGTGAATATTTAACAAAATGAAGAAAACAATCACTGTTCACCAAAGCGCAGCAGAAATAAAGCTTCATTCCAGCACTGTATCACATCTCTGGTCACTTTAGTTCCAGGAATATTGAACAGATAGATGATAATAGATGACAGTTAGCATCACGCTTGCTGTCAGCAGACATGCTAACTGTTTGCTGCATATGCTTGGCTACTTCACGCACCAGTTCTTGTTGGCCAGTTAACGTTCAGCCTAAATCTGTTATCAAAGAATAAAGTTCACGTTAGACTCCAGGCATTAGAAATAACCCTGAAAAGACCGGAATGAAATGAGCAACAGCACAAGTTCCATGCCCCAAGAATAAAGGGCGTTTACCATTTGACAATGGACACGTCCTACTGGCTTAAGAGACATTTTAGCAGTCCAATAGCAAGTCAGAAAAAAGAGCTGTGGTCTGCAGCAGTGATCAACGTTTTAGCAATGTTAGCGGAACTAAGAAGCACTGAACTGTTGCTGGGGGGACTGTTGATGTTGAGAGACAGTGTGGAGACCACACATTTCCCCCGTTGTTTTATTCTTTATTTGGATCCCCATTAGCTTCCACAGAGTCGTCGTTAGTCTTCCTGGAGTCCACACAAAACAGTAACAATACAAACAAACAACTGTTAAAAATCACACAGTATCAATAAAACAAGAAAAGGCTAAACAAGCCACATATGAAGAGTTGAAGTTTACCTGATTCTGCTTCAAGTGTAAGTCTTTCTAAAAGTTTCTAAGGTGTTACTTTACAATGAAAAATGCACATTTGGGTAGATTTTGCTTCATGTTGGATTAAATTAAACAATTGGAGTTTAATTTAATCCAACATGAAGCAAAAAATTGTGAGCTGAAGCCGTTGCTTAAGTGTTGAAGATATGCCACTTAAAAAGTGAAGGAAAAGATGACTGACTGAAGGAGCTGCAGCTCCACATGTTCTTAACCAATCATAAATAAGAAATATATGTATTACAATATACTATATGCTTAGAAGTTAGCTTATCATCTTCGGAAACTGTATAGTATATGACGTGAATGTGGGGTAATGTGAATTCTGTTGCAGATATTTAGTCAAACATGGTGAACACAGTGCCCCAAGTCACAGAAATATGAAACATGATGTAAAGTTAAGAAAACAACTTCTCTATGATCGCTCACTTTAAATGTTGATATATCACACAGCTGCTGTCATTTACCTGTATTTATGTTAACTTTGTTAGACAATGTCGGGGTCATAAAATAGATTTGATCAGCAGCCAGCAGCTTTCAATAACTGCTGGTTAACAGGTATTAATTATGAGCCATGACCCAATCTATTTCCATCTATTTCCTACTAGCTCCATTGTCTGACACCAGAAACAGAAAAACGTGAATTAGATCAATTATATCCTGAACTGGGCTGTATTAAAAGAGTATAGGTGATCACAGAGAGCAGGAGGGGACTTCTTCAGTAGGGCTGTAAGGCGTGAAGTTAAGAAGACAACCTTCTGTAGTCTCTAACTTTATCTGTAAACATTCATTTTAAGTGTCCATACAGCAGATCACACAGCTGTTTTCATTAATGTGTATTTACGTAGATTTTTTCAGATGACGTTGCGATTATAAAGTCATGTTTTGATTACCACTGTGGCACTACTTGGATGACAGTTGAGCCACGATTAAATCACTAGGCAACAGAAACAGAAAAATATGTCATTGAGGACAACTATATTGTGAATTCAGCTGCATTAAAACACAGTATAGGTGATCACAGAGAGCAGGAGGTACAGAATGGAGGTTTAACAGGCTGACGCTCATTACAGTACCAGGTTGTCTCTGTAGCTTTCTCCGGACTTTTTTGGGCATAGTCTTAATTTTTTGATGTAAAAAAATCATAATCGAAAGGATTGATTTTGTGGGCACCGCATAAAGGTGTGTCAGTTTTGAGAACCAGAATAGATTGGGTCTTTATAGGTCTAGTTATTAATGGCTGAACGTTATCTCTCTGCAGAGCGCATCATATTTCAGTCTTTCACTCTACAGCAGCTACACACCTTCATTTTGCATTGCACCTTCACAGAATGCAGAACTACAGTAAAATGTAAAATGTCATAATGAGTTAGCCTAAGACATAACTGAATTGCAGCTCCGCGCTTGCCAACTTTTTCTACTAATATGAATATAAATAGTCGTTTATAGTTTCCATTGTTTAGATGATCAGTGTAATAATGCAGCGCACAAGTGATCTGAACTCAAACACTTGATCAGCTGTTATTGAACTATTACCAAAATAATTAAGCACTCTTTATGCACAAAACCATGTGTGTAAAACCAAATAGGCTGCGTGCAAAACCAGAGCTTACCATGAGAGCACATAGTGCACACAGTTGTCTCCCTCTCTTTAACCATTTACCAACTGTATTAAAGTGTGATTTGATAATTAACCGTAGCGCTGTTTGCCACAGCAGCACTCACAACTGGTTTTGTTATAACGTATAACACCATCTGATCTAATTCATCTTTATATTTATTATTTGGAATCCGGGATGGGATGACAAAAACGATAAATATAGGCTAATTAATACATTTCAACTCTGCGGTTCTGCTTCTCACCTGCATACTTGAAAAGTCCAATAAATAAAACAAGCCCATATGCAAAATATCTGTCCACATAAAGTCCTTAAACAGTCCTTTTTATCATTAAACAAATAGTACAAACTGGGATTTGAAGGAGCACACAGGTTCAGTAACTGCTAAATCCTGGTGTCTGTCAAAAGATGAAAATAATTATAAGACATAAGATATCCACACTGAGGTCTGAGAGGTCTGATGACTGTGATCCCCTGCTGAGTTGGAGGAGGAAACACAGCTGAACATAATCCACTGAAAACACTGAGGGTGCTTCTGCCTGGAGTTAAGAACTTTATCTGAGGATGCTTAATACACAAATACGTTGTTGATGTCCACCAGAGAGCACTGACAAGTTTATTTTTACCCTGTGAAATGTCCTGCCCATGACATCTTGGTCACAATTATTTAGTAACCAAATTTAAGGGATCCTTCTCAAACTTTTTTTGTTTGTGTTTATGTAAAAACATCAGTATTGGCCATTACATTGCATCTGGATTTTTTAAACTTTTTAATATTGATATTGGTATCAGTGTCAAAAAACTACACTCATTTCTTATAAACTAATTGCCAAATTAGTACACTGTCAACCCACTGCGTGCAGTATAAGAAAAAAACCTGGACAAGTAAAACGAAAACTGTCTGCCTGGGCTGATACCAGTAGTGGTAAGTGTGAAAATGTGATCTTTCATAGTTGGGTTCAACCACCACATTAAGTATATTTTCTTGGTGTTTTTGAAAGTAATAGGAAACATGGGCACATACATGGATAACATGTGATAGAGGTCCCCAGCTGGAACTGAATCAGGGATATCGCAGTTACATGGGTTGTGTCCAGACTGCCAAGATGCTTTTTGTACTGGTATAATACTAGAAAACACAGTGGTATTGGATACAGGTCAGCTTTAACATCTTAGATGTTAAAGATGGTAAAGCTTAAAGATCACATCTCAACTCTTGTGTGATTATTTGGGGCAGTGCCTATTCCAGAGCTGTCATAGAAAGCATGAATGAAGCAAATAGATGAGTGTAAATGAGAAAGAGAGAGGAGTTGGTGCAGGTTCCTGAACAGCTTGGATTGTTGTGGTACATTTGCTCTGTGTGCTCCTTGGTACTCTTGCAGCTAATGTTCCAAAAAGCAGAGATGTAAAGAATGTTTTGTAATTAATTTCAAAAACAAATGAGGTCCAGCCTTTTCTGACCACAGAAACTGATGATTAAACCTCTGGGCACAAACTCAGGTGTCCGACATAAAAGTCAGACACAGTACATGCCCAACCGCCACCCCTATCTTCACACCTTTACTTTCCACCTTTCTACATAAAGGACACACTACTTCTCGCACAGTCACTGAATGTCAGAAGCATCTGTAAATCCTGTGCTACAGAATCTTCCAATATGAACTAATTCCTAGGGAGAGTGGGCTCCTTAGAGAAAGGGCTTTCCAGTCCTTTCTTTAGGTTGCATGAGATCTTTAACTAGTCCACATAACTTTATGTGGACTGGTTCAGGGCCTTGGGTCATCTGAAATTCTGCATCCATTCCTTCAGGAGAAACCTGTTCCCAACAGTTCTTAGTACATATAGTATCAGCATCTAAAATCTACATGATGGAAAGAACCATAGCTTTCAGTTCAGGTTAGTAGCTGATGATGACCGATGTGTATTTTTAGCTCTCAGTGTTACAGGGCCAGTGGAAGGCTGAGCCTATAACAGCATTTGCATGACTAATTAGATAAGAAAGACTAAGATGGGTTGCCCCTGTAGATGAATGGTTAAAGTGCATACCATATAACATAAGACCAAAATATGAAGATCCATCCATCTCTCTCTTGAACGGACAGGCTAAGCCACAAGAGAAGAAATGAGGAAAACAATGTATATGTTGTTTCTGTGGAGCAATTCAGTACATTTACATGCATTTAAAGGTACTGTGTGGAGTTTACAGAAAGCCGTTGTTTTTAGTGACACCGGTGGCCGCTAAAACAATGGCAGTCAGCACTGTTCCTCGTTCTTATGCTCACACACACAGTAAGCGCGAACGAGCATCCTGGGCATCAGCCAAAACAGTGACATGACATACAGTGGACTGAACGTGATCGACGGGCATCATGTTGATAGGTTGATGAGGTAAGAGAAGTTACACTGTTATTATAGTTTGACTAACATTGTTTAAAAAAAATCGGATTTATAAAGAACAATATCGTTATCAGCATGCTAGGTTGCACAATAAAGGCTAGTGACTTTGAACTAATCTATTGTCATTGCATGATACGTTGACTGCATTTATATGACACTTCAGCGTTAGCTAACGTTAGCTAGCCAGCTTTATCAATCGTCATTTGTCTAGCTTTCACCGAGAGGCTCAGCAATGTCAACATAGCTAAATTTGCTGGATGATAACACTAATGGTTGTGAACTAGACGTTCATTATTGACGTGATAGCTGAATCTATGCGCTAATGTTTCAGCATAATAGATGAGACTTTTTTATTGTCAACTAACATTACTGTACTGAATGGGTCTGGCAGTGGGTTTAGACAACGATAATACTAAACTAACGTCAGTTATAAACAGATGATAGGAGTGGGATGACTAACGTTAGACTGGAGATAATGCACATAAAGTAAAGAACAGATGTTTTTGGCAACATATCCTATGTATTCATCAATTTGAGCATCATTGTAGTTTTCCTTGCTTTATCATTACAGCTTACCATTGTGTATTTCACTGTCAATCAGCATCCTCAAATATGAAAGGCATCACAATAAAACTACCCATTTTATACATTTTCATTTTCTTTCATTTCAGGATTCAAGTTCTGAAGATTATGCAGCTCTACTGGAAGAAAGCAGTGACAGTGAAGCGGGGAGGGGGAGAGGTGCAGGGGGAGAGCAGGGCAGGGGAAGGGGCAGAGGCCATGATAGGTGCAGAGGAAGAGCAGGAGCTGGTTCTGTCACTGAAGAGGACAGACTCCGGGTTGCTCAGCTGACTGCTGCCAGGACAGCAGAGATGCAGGTTGGTCAGTCATAGATCTTTGATAAAAAACAATATATAAATAAAAGAGTAAAAAGTACACACCAAACTTGACATGTGAATCTAGCCATTCTAAACAGATGTTCTTCTTCTTGGATGTCTGGGAACCAGGAACCGGGTGGCGGATTAGAGCAACTATGTTGGCTACAAGGAAGCACCATTTAGGTGAAATTAAAAACTGTTCAGTGTCCCTGCATGTGAGTTCATTACCTCAAAGAAAAACTACATTTTATTTTTTTATACAAGCTCATTTATTTTATAAGAAGTACAGTTTTTTTCAGTGTCTTATTTTTTTTACAAGTTCTACAATGTCATATATATATTATTAAAATTCTTTTAGTTTTTCAATAGGTATTTATAATAAACAAACTATGGTACTGTAAACCACACTGTCAAGACTTATTTCTTTTCTTGCTCCCATTGTTGTCATTGCTCATGTACCTGAGGTCATGTCCTTTATGGAGAGAGAGCGAGAAAAAAAGCAAGAATTAGAACCTGGACACTGACAAGTCAACCAGTAGGTAAATTCATTATGTGGGTATACATCAGCAGAAGTGTAAAAAGTATAAGCATGGGTGTCATTTTGGCAGGAGAAAAAAATCAGGCTGATGATATCCAATGAAATGAAATAACTTTACAGTGGCATATAATCCACAGAATAGGAGCATGAGAGGTAACAAACATGTCTACAGTATTGGAGATAAAATGCATCTTGACATTACAGGGCATGATTTGTAGGCCTGACTTCTCTATGAATCATAATCAAACACAGTGGCTCCTTTGATAGATCAGACAGGACGTTATTTTGATAGAGATAACGTTAGCAAGCAAGCAAGCTAAGAGAGTCTGGATGAATTAGCTGACATTATCAACTCTAGTTCGTCTGCATTACATGGATGTATTACATGGTCTTATACATCCATGCCACGTTAGCAAATAATCTAACGTTAGCTAACACTGCCCAGCTAAAATCATAACATATTTCACATGCTTTGCAGTAATGTTAGCTTACCTGGTCATTTGTTGACGTTAGCGGACTCAATTTCTAAGCTAACATTAGCTGCTGTGAGGAGCTTGTTCTTCTTTTGTTTTTATTGCGGCTGCTGGGGAGCTGAACTCTGACCTGCAGCTGAAGAGAGGCAAGGCACTTGGGAGCGCGCATAACGTCACAAAATCCAACCCAAGTCCTCTACATAGAAATCAGTCCACATGCTGCTATAGGCAACCGAGAAAGACGGGAAAGGTCTAATTTTTTAAGTTGCGTTACAGTCCGTTCACACACAGGCAATATAAAGTGATTAATACATATTTTACATACAGTACCTTAAAGTAACCTGTTTACAGTTGGCTTTCTCCAGTGAGCTGATGTCTTAATGTCATGAGCCTGGTTTCTGTTATCAGGTAGGGGATTAGGGGAACCTGATTTCCCCAGGTAGATTTCTCCTGGAGAACTTTTATTTCTCTGCCATGTGTACACATAATCAGGTTTCTAGTCGGCTTCTTGTACGCATGTGCAACAAAGACTGCAGATGGGGAAAGTAACAGCTGAGCGGCTGGATGAATGGAGAGATTATTCCACTGAGTGATGCATCCTTGTATTTCAAACATGTCATCCAAAGTCCAACTGAAACTGAACTTACACAAAGTAGTCTGTAGAAGTCAGCTTCCACCACTAAATGTTTTGCAGGGAGGAAAGGCCCCGCTCTGGTCCGGTTTCTGTAAAGTCAGTAACGAACTTGAGGAATCTGGCTGTCTTAAAACTCTAGTGAGAAAAAAAACAACGGGGGCAGTGATGCGCAAAACACAACAACACTGAACAAAACAGAAAACACAACAACATTTTACAAAAAACATTTTAGAAAACACAACCTTTTACAACAACAACAAAAGAGAAAACACAATAGAAACGATAGGGACTATTTTTGTTTGTAATTTTAACAATTGTGACAGATAAGTGTGATTTCTTTCTTCTTCAAGCCAAGAAGCAAGAAACCTAGGAGTCATTTTTGACTCAGATTGTAATTTTAAGGCTCATGTGCAAAGTGTGACCAAAACAGCATTTTTTCATTTGAAGAATATTTCAAAAGTGAGTCTCTCTGAGCAACACAGAGAGACTGATGCACGCTTTTATAATTAGCAGGTTAGACTATTCAATTCAATTCAATTCAGTTTTATTTATATAGCGCCATATCATAACAAAGTTATCTCAGGGTACTTTTTCGAGTAGAGCAAGTCTAGACCGACTCTTTATATTTACAGAGACCCAACAGTCCCCACCATGAGCAAGCACTATGCGACAGTGGCAAGGCAAAACTCCCTTTTAACAGGTAGAAACCTCGAGCAGAACCAGGCTCTAGGTGGGCGGTCATCTGCCTCGACCGGTTGGGTTGAAGGGGGAGGGGGGGAGCGGGAGAGAGAGAGCAGGAGGAAAGAGAACATACAGCAGCACAGTACAGTTCCACACAGGGATGTAACGCAATGGCCGCGGCAATGGCATGGCTGTCAACACCAACAGAAACAATACTAAGAGCAACATTACAGCAGCAATACTAATAATAATAGCAACAGCAACTGCAGCAGCAGGTGCAGAGGAGGAGCACGGGGGCAGCAGGCGGCCGCAACCATAGATCCAGACTCTACAGCTCCGGAGGCAGAAACACCTGCAGAAAGCAACAGAGGGAGAGAGAAAGGGGAGAGAAAGCACACAACTACGGGAAGAAGTTGAATTAGTAACAAGCATTGATGGATATGAGGGCGTACAGATGGAGAGGAAGAGGAGGAGAGAGGAGCTCAGTGCATCATGGGAAGTCTCCCAGCAGTCTAGGCCTATAGCAGCTTAACTAAGGGGGGGCTCAGGGGTCACCTGAGTCAGCCCTACTATAAGCTTTATCAAAGAGGAAAGTCTTAAGCCTACTCTTAAATGTGAACAGGTTGTCCGCCTCCCGTACACAAACTGGGATCTGGCTCCACAGGAGAGGAGCTTGATAGCTGAAGGCTCTGGCTCCCATTCTACTTTTAGAGACTCTAGGAACCACCAGGACCCCTGCATTCTGGGAGCGCAGTGCTCTAGTGGGGTAATAGGGTACTATGAGCTCTTTAAGATATGATGGTGCCTGACCATTTAGGGCTTTGAAGGTAAGGAGAAGGATTTTAAATTTTATTCTGGATTTTACAGGGAGCCAGTGTAGAGAAGCTAATATTGGAGAGATATGATCTCTTTTCCTGGTTCTTGTCAGTAAACGTGCCGCAGCATTCTGGATCAGCTGGAGAGTCTTAAGGGACTTATTTGGGCAGCCTGATAGTAGAGAGTTGCAATAGTCCAGCCTAGACGTAACAAATGCATGGACTAGTTTTTCTGCATCTGTTTGAGACAGGATGTGCCTGATTTTTGCAATGTTACGTAAATGAAAAAAGGCAGTTCTTGAAGTTTGTTTTATGTGGGAGTTAAAGGACATATCCTGATCAAAGATAACTCCAAGATTCCTTACGGTGTCGCTGGAGGCCAGGGCAATGCCATCTAGAGAAACTATATCTTTAGATAATGTGTTTCGAAGGTGTTCGGGGCCAAGTAAAATAACTTCGGTTTTGTCTGAGTTTAACATCAGAAAATTGCAGGTCATCCAGGTTTTTATGTCCTTCAGGCATGCTTGAAGTTTAGCTAATTGATTAGTTTCATCTGGCTTGATCGATAAATATAACTGGGTATCATCTGTATAACAATGAAAATTTATGGAGTGCTTCCTAATAATATTGCCCAAAGGAAGCATATACAAGGTGAACAGAATTGGTCCAAGCACAGAACCTTGTGGAACTCCGTGACTAACTTTGGTGTGCATAGAGGATTCATCATTAACATGTACAAACTGATATCGATCTGATAAATAGGATTTAAACCAGCTTAGTGCGGTGCCTTTAATGCCAATTAAATGTTCTAGTCTCTGTAATAGAATGTGATGGTCAATGGTATCAAATGCGGCACTAAGATCTAGTAAGACAAGTACAGAGACAAGTCCTTTGTCAGATGCAATTAGAAGGTCATTTGTAACTTTCACCAGTGCTGTCTCTGTGCTATGATGCACTCTAAATCCTGACTATTGTAATGCTCTTCTTTTCTGGCCTACCCAAAAATACAATCAATCAGCTACAATTAATTCAGAATTCTGCTGCACGAGTGCTGACTAAGACCAAAAGGAGAACACATATTACACCTATTTTAAAGTCTTTACACTGGTTACCTGTTACTTTTTGTATTGATTTTAAAATTATTTTATTAGTTTACAAGGCACTACATGATCTGGCACCAGACTACCTCTCAGAAATGCTTGTGGTTTGTGAACCGGGAAGGCCCCTCAGATCCTCCGGTCTTCTCTTTTAGCTGTTCCACAAAGCAGAACAAAAACATTTGGTGATGCTGCTTTCAGCCATTATGCTCCGAGCCGCTGGAACAACCTTCCAGAGGATCTGAGAGGAGCTGAAAATATTGAGCTTTTTAAAGCTGGGGTAGACAAAATCTGTGCAACCTAGGCAAAACCTTCCGCCTCTCTCTCTGCTGCCTCGTATCACTCCACTAAGCCCCTCCCACCAAACCCACAACTTCGACCGGCAGCAGAAGGAGTCGGTTCCCTTGCGAAACCTTATTCCTCATAGGGCTCGCTCTCCACGGCGTGAGCCTCACCGAGACCGCGGTCCCTCCCGCCGCTACTTGTCTTCTCAAAGATGCCCCTCCAGCGCTGGAGGCCGCAGAGCAGAGCGCCCCAGACTTCAGAGGCAGCTGCAACGCCGTCCAGCAGCAGGATGAGAGGCTAGTACACCACACACACACCACTGTCCCCCGTCAAAAGTTATTCCCCACTGTTTGTCATCATGCCTCTTTGCCACTCATTGTTACGAGCACCATGGCATCAAACATAATGAGCCTGAAGCTCCGTGTGGAGCTGGGACGTGTTGTTTTGTACTATACACCGCTGTAGGCAAAGGAGGTGTTTTAGAAAAGTTATAACAAGTTTCAGGATTTTCCACCACTGAATCAGGTTTTCACCGTCTGAAG
The DNA here is from genome assembly GCA_008360985.2 of Macquaria ambigua. Classification (NCBI taxonomy): domain Eukaryota; kingdom Metazoa; phylum Chordata; class Actinopteri; order Centrarchiformes; family Percichthyidae; genus Macquaria; species Macquaria ambigua. The sequence continues at coordinate 8,578 of VMKM01003622.1, read as the reverse complement.
GGATGTGCACACACATCTGCTCTTGTAGCTTAGCCAATGCGAACGCACCGTCTCTCCAAAATAACCTGTGATAGGCTAAAGTCTACCGTCACGGGCTAGATTTTCTGAAGGGGGGGGGCTGAAGTAGAGGTCTGCTCTCAGACCACTTGAATTACAATATGCTGCACGGTTATTATGGCATTTTTGCCCAATGATGGCAAAAGAAAACTGCCTACCCCACCTTTAAACGTAAACTAAAAACCCATCTATTTATTCTGGCTTTTATGTAGTGTTTTATAATTCTATGGTTTTATTATCTATGCTTATTTTACTTATTAATACTTATTTCATTCTATTTTTTTAAACATTTTTACTATTTTACTATTATATATTTATTTTGTATATATTGTATTTTAGTATTCTATTCTATTATTTGCTTGTATTATCTTTTATGCTTATCTGGTTGTTTTGGTGTGCATTAGTCTCTAATGTCCATTTAAACTTCCTATGTTATGTCAGTCGCTTGTAAAGTTTGAAAGTTGCTATATAAATAAACTTTGATTGACTGATTGATTGATTGATTGATTTCCTGTTGCCTGTTTCCCACTGTGTACTCCCCCTTGCAGTGTCGTTGCGCAGATTTTAAAGTGTAACTACACCCTCAAATTCTGCTAGAAGCCTCTCTCCCAGCATATTTAAAAACTGCAGCTGAAGAAGGCATGGCCTCATGGCTACGTAGTGTGTGGTTCAGGAACATGGGGGGACTGATTGACACTGATTAGTCTTTTTTTTATATAAATTTCATGACGTAGACAGGTCCCAACCTGTTGACTCTGTCATCATTGGCCTTGCAGGTTCAGGTCTGATTTGAAACAGTAGATGGTGTGTTGAGCCATTTTCAACCCATGAAATGCTGATTTTTATACATCTGGACATGGACTGTGTGTTAAAAGGGATACAGTAATGCGAATGCTTTGTCAGCTGAACCCCTGCGGAACCCTGTCTCAGACACATAGTAGGTTTATTACATGCATTTACAGTAGTCTCATTTTATAATGGCTCTCTGCCCCAGAATCAGCAACAGCCCGCACAGCATTATTAAGGTATGGTCACATTACATTTTCGTCGTAATGGCCGGGCCACACCGCTGACCTGAGCTGCACGTGTGCATCACGGAACCTCTTGTTTTTAATTTCAGTGCCCATGTTAACAGGTTAGAGCAGCCACACAGCCAGCGTGAGACGCGTCTGCATGGCGGCTCATCTAGAGATTCAGTGTCTCGCTTATTTTTTCTGCTTGACGCGCACGGTTCTCAGCAAAAATAGACTAAACCAGCAACAGTACACCTTTCAGTTTCTGTATATCTGTAGAATATGTCACAGATGTGAAAGAAATCAAACTGAGCACAAGCCTCTTAACCTTTTTCTGTCTAAACTAAATATAAATTAAATGTATAATGAAATGAAATTCTGTTCTTGATTCTTGATCTATTATTGATGGCCATTATCAAAAGCAAGCTTAATGTAGAAAGATAGAGCTGGCAGCACCAGCGCCGCAGCAGGAACGCTCTGTGTGGACACCACACATGTGTGAGACGTAGCAGTTCAGCAAAGTAGCCATCACGTGCTGCTCAGGACGGCGGTGTGGCCCAGCTGTAAGAAATTACCTCGCACTCGACCCCAAAAAAGGAAGTGATGTCACGGCTCTGATGGGGTTAATAATCAAATATTGATCAGAACGATCACAAACTATAAACAGTGTATGAGAATGATGCTACAGTTTGTAGTCTAGTAATGTGATAATCTAAACATGAACATTTCCAAACACATGCATCAGCATTTCTATTGGCCGACTGAGCACATCCACTTGGTCAAAGTTGAACAGAGGTGAACAAATCTGATGGAGCAGCTGGAGGTCGCACCGAAACAGGAAACGCATCCTTGAATTTGTCCATTGCTCAGCCTTCGATAGAAGTGAATGGGAGATGGAGCAAATATTGGGAGAACGGAAATGTAATTCAACCATACCTTTACCACAGTACCAGTACAGTACAATGGACTTCACGGCAGAATTTTGCAACCCAACAACGAGCTGGCAAAGGATGCTAAGAAACATGAAGTAACATGTAGAAGGAAGGCAAGACACAGAGAGGTTGCATGCAGGTAAACAGTCTGTGAGGAGAGCAAAATAGGCGGAATGCATTGGCATAAGATTGAGAGCAGTGGAAAGTTCATCCTGTGTTATTGATGAAACAAGTATGCTGGGCTTTTTCTTCACTAAGCTGTGGTAAGTCAATATTATTGATCGCTGACAAATCCTGATTAAAATCTGAATTGACTTGGGTTCTGTACAACCAAGAACAAGACTTGATGTCCCCACCTTTTCCTTTCTGTGGATGGTTGTTTTGTTATGTGAAATATCGTTTGTGCTTTCTGTTTTGTTGGTGTGTTTTCTGAAATGTTGTGTTGTGCTTTGCATCTCAGGGTCACCGTAAAAAAAACCCTGACATTCTTGTTTGATCCTGCCTGAACAGAGTGATGAGTAAAGGCATTTCCTCTCATTTATTAACTAGCAAATTTAAAACACTGAAAGGAATAATGAGTGTCCTAATGGAACTTTCCAGCCAACCAAGAGAGATTACAGAGGTAGCATTGTTATTTAATTTTTGCGAATATTAAAGTACTCAAAAGGCACCATGGGCACATTGTGATGTACATGCACAGCAGCCACAACAAAAGCGGCAGCTCACTTTGGAATAAATGGATTTTTCTCCTGGAGCTCTGCTGAATACTATATTACACCTTATCTACCCTGGAAGTCCCTTTGACAGAGGATGATTTAATGCAGGGCACACAAAGCTACCACCCAGAAATTAAACACAATCAAACACAGAAGGCACAGGACTGCTGATAGGGGCATCCTCATTACAGTGCCAGGCATTGTGGGGAAATGAATGGCAGCGGAGTTTGAACCATGAAGGTGATGAGTTTAAAACAAAAAAACAACTTATTCGCCTTGTTAGATAATTCTTCATTGCACAACATTTATCTAGTTAACTGTAAATGTCAACAAAAATGATAAAAACTTTACTTTCTTATATTATACCCTATCACTTTACTTTCTTGACAACACTGTATTTTTTGTAGTTTTTCCACACAGTGTACACACAGATTTCAGGCCAATGTGATGTTGGCTTATAACCAAAAAATGGAAGGAATTATTTTACCCTTTGGAAGATTCCTTTCCCTTTTCAAAGAGATGTTAAGACTAAAGATGGACATCATTTACAGTTGTAGCGTTAATACCACTCAATAAAGGCAGCACCAAAATTATGTAACGATAATTAATAAGCCTCTAAGAGGCTCACCAAAATTATGCATCGTAAACATATTAATCGGTACAAAAGATGAAGAAGAGTGATCGCACCCGACTTCAGGCTATCAGTAATAATCAATATTTATACCAAATAACCCTTAGAAAAGGGAAAGATAGCCAATTAATTAATTCAGACTCAATTCTGGACATTAGTGGAGGCTAATTTCTTGACTCTTGTACAGAGACTGCAATAGTTCATACACAAAAACCATATAATAATCAAGTTCTTTATAAATGAAAGGTTTATTAACCTACTAACTACACACTCAACTATAACTACTAAACATACAGATGAATGAACAAATGCAACCATGAATAAATGCCATGAATACAGCGATAAACAATTAATAAATGCATGAATGAAGCCATGAATACAGCGACAGACAATGACTGAATGAGGACCACCGTATACCAGATAAGCAGTGAATGATATCTTGGCAAGCTGGATTAATTTGTGGAAACACAGGAGACCACAAGTAGGTGAAAACTTTATCGTTAACCAGTGAAATCACCTTAGTGCACCATTCAGCAGCTGAGAGGTTGTTGGGAAGCACAAGTGAAATACTTTAAGCAATTCAGTATCATTTCTATAATGATGGGAGACCCTACTTACCTAACACTTTATAGACTGCTTTCAGACAGAATCAGGCATTGTGGCAATTAGTGCAGGATTGTGCAGCAGTATGGGAGTGTCACATACTAACCAGCAATCCCAGCTTGAAGTCCGATACAAGCCAAGCCACTGCACAGCGATTAACGTCTTTGTACTCCCTTGTGGCAGGGTTGAACAGCTGATGTACAGTCATTGCGGCGGCGATCGATCAGTCTCTATTCCATCTTCACAGTTGCTCGGTAAACAGTGGAATGCTACAGTAAACAGCGGATTGCTACAATGCTACGTGGTAAACTAAAGTTGTGTCTCAAATCGCGTACTTCCATTAGTACACTTACATGCAGTATACTGTCTACACTATGTACTGACTTGTGTAGTGTGTTCATTTTGACAGGGTAGTGTTGTCTCAAATCAAATACTGCTGTTGTGCGCTTACCAGAAATGACGATCGCAATCTTTGACCGCATCTTCTTCTTCTTCTTTTTAATAGCGGATTGCAAACAGGCGGAGCATTATCGCCAACATTTTACCGCGATTGCCGCACGCTGAAATATTTGCCAGCTTGTTTGCTCACTTGACTTCAATTCAATTATATTAAAAATGAATGAAAAATGAATGTGCTTTTACTTTTAGCCGTAGCAATCGCAACCGCGGCCGCCATTTTCATATGTTGGTGGTCCTCCCCTTCTGCTACGTAGCCAAGATGGCGACCATTGAGGGTGAGAAGTGTGCAGTGTTCCACACTCAACTTTCTGACCGTTTTGTGTACACTGCATTTTGCCATACTTGTCAGTGTGAACGCACTTATGCACTCAAAATATTAAGTGGAAGTACGCGATTTGAGACACAGCAAAAGTTATTTTTCACCTGGGCGTTTTCCGGTCTGATCACTGGCGTGATTAGCCGTCGCAGCGTGACATCAGCTGCATGAAAAAGTTGATTCTGTTTTAACTTTAGCGCCTGATTCTATCTGAATGTAGCCTTTATTACTCTTAGTAATCTATAGCATCAACCCTAATATCACAGGATAAGTAAAGTTTCACCTGGTGGTTCAGATGGCCAGGGGAGAAGTTGCTCTGGAAGGTGAGGGGGCAGCGGATGGTCCTTGTAGATTCTCGTATGGAGCTCTCGGGCATCCTCGGGTGCCCTCGGTCCCACATGGTGACTCAGCTTGAGTTGGCTGTCTCTCTCTCAGCAGTCAGTAAGACGATAACATCTTTGCACACCCCCACTTGGGTGTGCTGGAGACGTGGTGGCAGCATTTGCCAGAGTTTGTCCCAGTTCTGACTCTTATAACTTTTGTCATGTTAGAAACACCGGCGTTGAGCAGCCAGACTGAGCAGGTTTCTTGTAAAAGGTTTCTTTCTCTCACAGTTGGCTGGATGCCGGCCTCCAGCACATTCTGTGCGGCTCGGAGATTCAGTTGATCTCTGGGCGAATGGGCTGCTCGCCCGAGACCAGGCAATAAGCCAAAAGGAAGAGAAGATCACCAACAAGATTTTTTCAGAAGAGAGAGTGATCTTTGGGCTTCTTCTTGTTTTATAGTCTTCTGTCAATGGGGCAGCAGTGTCCAATGTCAATGGTGTGAAACTTTACTCTCCCCACCCTAGACCTATCTTGTCTTAATTACTTTCTTTGTTACAATTTCTTTCCCAAAGAATTGAAAGGTGCCATGAAAGACCCATCGTAAATTGACCAGTTGTCACTTATCTTTCCATTAGTGTCCTCCTTTAGTCCTGCACGGCCTGTTTGTGAGAGGTCGTGTGAACAGTGGACTCTGGAAACGTTCACTCTTTTCTCAATGAAAGAGGTAAAATTGTTCATCATCATCACACTACAAAGTGTAGACTAAAAAGATGAACATTTAATATAGTTATTTGAGAGCTGATGACACCTTGAATTTTACATAGGACAGTTTGTCAAACTTTTCTTGGGGTTGCGGATAAGTAAAATGTTTTGTAGCTCATTTTCAATTCAGTGTCAATGTGTTGTTGCTGGTTTGGGTCAGATTCAGCTTTTGCTGTTCAGAGGTTTGTTGTTTGCTTACAGAAGCACCCAGCTGTCCCCAGCTCTGCCACCACCCATGAAAGAGAAACATTCATTTTGTACCACTAGTTTTCCCTTTCTATAAACTGGCAGCATGTGTGTCGATGGGGATGTCTTCTTCATCCCTTCTTTGTCCTCAAACTGCAAAACTTCCACCTTCTTTTGTTAAATATTTGATTGTGTTGTTTTTCATTGTTAATATGGTGGTTTATGTTGGTTGACATTTTTTCAACCGCTGGCTTATGGAACGAATACTCCCTACTGCTTCAGGCTCCATTCGTCTCTCCCATGATGTACAGAAAAAAGAAGCTTCCACCAATAAAGTATAATAGCCCACGGTACTTGTCATCACACTCATGTCTGAATTATTGCCTTGCATGGGCCAGGAATGGCAATGTCTGTGTCGACGGTCTGTTAAAACTTTGGTCAGCAGCAAGATTATCTTGACAACTTCTGGCCACATAGCCATGAAAGTTGCAATGGATACTCATGGTCCCCAGAGGATGAATGCCACCTGGACCATTAACAGTTTCACAGCTTTTATTTAGGCCGTTTTCACACCTAACCTGTTTGGTTCAGTTAAAGCGAACCCTGGTGTGTTTGCCTGGTTAGTGCGGTTCGTTTGGGCAGGTGTGAACACAGTAATCACGCTCGGGTGCAGACCAAAACAACTGCATCACTACAAACCACGTGAGAACGTAGCTGCTACTACTTGAAACAATTTGCGTGCTCTACAGCAGCCCAGAATGCAAAGCACACCTGGCTACAGGAGCTGTTTAGCTCAAACTTGCAGAGTACACATGGTAGTTGGGTCGGATTGAGGTCCGATCACGTTCCCACAACAAGCGGACTGCTCCAGAGTTTGTTTGGAACCGGACCGAGACCACCTCTTCTAAAGGGTCTCGGTGCGGTTGTTTGGGTCTGCACCGGAGTGCGATTACTGTGTTCTTATTATTAGTTTAAATCAGATACATGGTTAATATATTATGTTGTGCTGGCAGCTAAACACACACACACACACATATATATATGAGGAGTGTAAATGGCAGTAGAAAATAATTTAATGCAGAAAATGAAGCAGATTAGATTATTTCTAATAACTCCCAGTGCAAGCCACACCCACTTCTGGTATTATCTGAATACAGATACAAATACAGATATTTTTGTGGCATAAACAGATGCATATACAGATAGTAACTTAGTGTTACCGCCCTAGTCTAGATAGATAGATCCCTAGTCTAGATAGATAGATATAATGGCTGTATGCCACTCCGGACTGGTGTAATGGTATAAGTGCTTCTGTGAATATGTGAGTGGGCATATCCCATAGGAATATATAAAAGGAGAATCCCAGGCTTATCAGCAGCTCCACACTGAAGGAAGAGGCTAATCCATTACTGGTGGAATGATGTCGCCAGTGCCACAATATGTTTTAGGAATCCAGGCAGACACATTCTACAGTCAGCACACATACAGTGCATGGATACATAAACACGTTGTGTTGGGTGGGGTGAGACAGATAGTTTGGGTTACTGATACACTGGGCCAATACTGTTTCTATTATAAACTAGAGCCTAGCTATGATTTTTTATACACTGTCATAATAACCTTCATCTATGATGTACAACTCTTTGCAATTCCTTTCTCCTTAACCATTCCCAATCAATCAGTCATAGGGAATAATCTGTATTTTAGACCTTTATTAATATCGAATAGTAAACAAACTAAATGTTCTCTTCCTCCCACATCTGAGACCAGGTATCAAACCACAAGAAGTTTTGAGTACCAACCAAAATGTGTCTGCAGCGTCAAGTATCAAAAGTTGTCAAGTATCAAAAGTTGGCATCAAATGTAGACTCTTCGGCTCGTTTACTTATTGTAGGGCTATAGTTGAGACCACTTAAATGGAGTCTGAGACAGGTAGTTTTGAGCAGTATGAGACCAAAAAACACAAACCAGTACACATTCAATATTCCTTATATTGTTGTCTCACTGTAGTGTGAATCAACAAATTACAACTTTATCATTCTTATTGGTACATGGTATCCAGTGACCTCACATAATTCTAAGCCTTGCTCTGCCCATCTTCAATGTGAGCAAAGGCCTAATCAGCCTACCTGAAAATGGGGTGTGCATCTGACTGACAGGTAGTAAACAAACCAAAATGACTGAGAGTTTATGGGTATATCTACAACTAATTTCAAAGTGATTAATTTCAAACCACAGAGGGGCGACGTTACAATGGTGTCGCCCCTCAGTGGTTAGGGGTAGGTTCAGCCGGCATCCGCTTTTTGCCTGGACTGGCTGTTTTCTCAGCAGAACAACTCTACCACCTAGCAGTAGCATATTTAAACCATATATTTACATTTATAGGTTACTGTATAGAGTCTGTGGTTGGTAAATGCATGTGCTCTAATCGAGGGGCGACAAGCTATTCTGTCTATTTAGAAAAACGTCTTTCCCACTTTGAAATTAAACACGAATACGCCGAAAGCCCAGATGTCCCAGTTTTCCACCAGCACTTAAACGTATCATGCATTTACGAATCTGTGGAGCTGGGACCAG
>VMKM01003621.1:0-32220 GCA_008360985.2 Macquaria ambigua | reverse complement strand
CACACACACACACACACACACACACACACACACTCAAGCACATCGATTTCTTTTTATTAGAGCCTCTTGCCAGGAGCCTCCCTCCAAATGTTTCACTGCCTTGTTCTCTCCCAAACTTTCCTTGCCTCTGTGTTCAGCTTGGTCTTGAGCAGCATGACTGAGCAAAAGTATATACAGATTTGTGTGTGTGTGTGTGTGTGTGTGTGTGTGTGTGTGTGTGTGTGTGTGTGTGTGTGTGGTCTCATACTTGATTGACGAGCCTTTGCTCATGGCCATCTGTTTGCTCTCGTACTCCAGCAGCAGTTCCTCTAGTGCAGCAGCATTTTCTGAAACACACACAAACATTCAGATGAGACTCAATCAATGATGTTGTCTAAAGTGAGAGTCAATGATTTTGTTTTTGTTCCAGTCAATACTGTAAATCAGATTCATTAAATTCATGGTTTTTAGACCATATTAGAAGTTTATAAATAACATTCATCTTTGTGCTTATTGGTGATTGATTGGAAAAGTTAGCTTCCCTGGGAAAAGTTCCAGATACACCAAGATCATTATAGGATTCACAGTGTGTTCTACACTGTCACATTTCTAATAGGCGAATACCCAGAAAATGTGCATGGCTAACTTTGTGATGTGTAAACACAAAATGTCACAGCATTTATCACTGCTGTGACAGCTGAACTGTGCTGTTGAAAATTATATCTCCAGTCCAAGAACTTAGGTCACCTGCTACCTGTTAAATAAGTGATTGTCATGAGTTGAGTGTCTCCAGTGTTGAAGGAGTAAGTGTATAGAAATGTGCTAGTGTATTGGTAACTTTTCATTCTAAAGTGAAGGCATTTTATTCCCCTTAATAAACATCCCATGTCTCTTTTCACTTTTTGCTGTGCTTGCAGTGGGAAAGTCAAACATACTAGGGTTCAATTTACCTCTTTTTTCCCCATTTCTAACATAAACCATATGGGATGGAGATAAGGAGCGGACCGTCTGAGCAGTGGAGACGTACTGTGATGACACCGTGTTCCCCTCTAAAGCCACAAGAGATGAAATGGCTCTGACCACTAGCTTGTGAGTGACATCACTGCTGCTCAACACCTACCTTTCTTCTCAGTGATGAGACGAACCAGAACACTGATGGTGTCTTCATTCAGGTCGTCAGATATGTAGGGACAACTGTTACCTAAAGCAGGCAAAACAGACAGAGACAGAGAAAATTACTCTTTATCAACAGACATATTATTTCTAATACTGTATATTGCATTTTAGGTTCTAGATCCTAGATTCTACATCTAGTATACTGACATTATGTAACTGTATCATCATCATGTAACACAAATACAAATGTCATATGTATATATTACCAAGTAGTTTAATCTTAATATGTACTGAAAAATACTTGCAGCATATTGTAGATTATACCGATTGTTACCACTTTTTGTGTATTGTAAAGAGGATTTGGTATTTTCCATATTAGATAGTTAATATAATATGTTTGAATATTTAATAAGTAAGTAAACTTTTATTTATATAGCACCTTTCAAAACCTAGGTTTCAAAGCGCTTTACAGAAGAATAAAAACATTACAACAGGAGACATAGCGCAATAAATACAGAAACAGTCAGAGGCATCACAACTCAAAATAGTGCACATGACTCAAACACAAAAACACTAGCAGATAAAAGATAGGTCTTCAGCTGTGATTTAAAGCACTCAAGAGAGTTTCCTGACCTAACTCCCAGGGGGAGACTGTTCCACAGCCTGGGACCCAGGACTGCGAACGCACAGTCCCCACGTATTTTTAGTCTCGAACGAGGTACAACCAGCAGGCCCTGTTCAGAGAACCTGAGCCATTTCCATGGCAACTGAGAAAACTCTGGTAATGAAGGCGGACCTTGAGTTAAGATTGTTTGGTCAAACTATATCTGAATGGTAGAAAATATGTTATGTACACTTGTTATATTTTGAAATATATTCTTGAAGAAAAATGACTGAATATATTGGCATGTATGTCAAACTAAAAACTTATATTTTTGTAATTTCAATGTAGTTGTAAGAGTTATTTATTATATATAAAGATAGAATCCATGATCACATGGATTTGCTTTACAGTAAATCTCCATTACAACAACATTGACTCACAGCTGTCAGATAGAGACAGAGTGAGCGCAGTTCACACAGTGCATGTCACTGCTGGGATATCGTGGCCCGCTGCACGATGGGGCTGATAAGGATGGATGCGGATGACTGAACAGCAAAGAATAGACATGCCTCCATGGCAACCCCCCAACCATCCCATAATAGCACAGCACAGTGAGGCAGCTGAAAGGAGAGCGATGAGGGCACGGGGGGTCCAGAATAGCTCACTCAGCGATCACGCTCCATTCAGTGCGGTTGAAGCACACAGGGCTCTATATGTGTGTGTGTGTGTGTGTGTGTGTGTGTGTGTGTGTGTGTGTGTGTGTGGTGTTATGTACCAGAACCCCAGTGCCAGGTGACTGTGTGTATCTGTGTGTTACAGAGCAAAATGTGACTGTATAGATGCATTTGTGTCTATGTGTGTTTCTGTCTTCTTGCATCAGCAGTGTTAGGCCATAACAATAGCTCTGTCTCCACAGTGGCTGTTGCTATGCGAGAATAACGGCATCCATTTCACAGTGTGGCACTCATTCTCTTCTATTTATTCCTTCAACAAAGTCAGACCCATGTGTTCACTGTTTCAGTGTCAGCCACATTAAGGCACCAGTCAGTCACCTTGTTTTCAGATGAGTTTCAGTTTGTTCAGTTTGACGTCTGCGCTTCAGAATTTAAAAAACTCCGTTGATGTTGACCTCCAAGTTTAAAAGCATCTATGGAGCTAACATGGCTCACAATGAAAACTGCAGCAACTAAACTCCACCTTTCACTCTGCCCTTGTGGCTGAGCAGGTGCTTCATGCTGCGTAAACACAAAGTTGCAGATTTGACCCCAGTACAAGGCATTTCTTGTGTTATTGACCCCGCATTTGCCCTTTCTGTTCTCTCCTTGAGCTTTCCTGTCACTGCTCTATCCAATAAGTCAAACTTTCCTCTGTCTGCAGCTCTGCATAGTCAGAGTTACCTCTGCAGACTCTAGTTTTAGCCCTGCCAAGCAAAGCTTGGCCTTGCTGTAATTCGTCCCTGTGGGTGTTCCAACCGAATGGAGATGCTGAGAAAAGTGCTGGAGTAAGAAGTTTACCTATAACCTTAGCCCAGCCTGGACTACAGCGGCCAGACAGACAGCGCACTGCAACAAGGATAGTTGCATAACAACAAGAGAGAGGAGGGAGGGGGATAAAGTTTTCCCCTGCAGCATCCAAAGCCTCCTACTGCCCTGTGATCATTCTTTTATTCTTAACTTTCCACCTGCAGTCTTTGACTTCCTTGCGTTACCCACTTTCTGTCGTCTTCACTAACTTTATATGGCTTATGCTCCTCTCTCTTGTCCTTTATCTGTCTCACTCACATGTGCAGACTTATAGCTCACCACTGCACCACTCTGCATAAGAGGGGAGCTGAGAGTGAAGGAGGTGACAAGGTGCTCAAGGTGCTTCCAATGGACCACCCTACATTTGTAAAGCATTAACATAGATATTATCTTTCTTTCATCTTTACATGAAGGTTCAATTTGTGCCTTCAGCTTATCAAAAATGACGAAAATTCAATTGAGAACTCATAAATACTCTACTGTCATCTGCATAATGTCCTAAATTAATTTTCATTTATGTAAATTATTGAAACAGTTTTTTTAAATGATAGATTTGATGCACAAAGACCCCGACAAGCTCTAGAAACTGACCAAGCAAACAAAAAAATGGGATAGAAGAAGAAAGCAGGCGAAAGGAAGAGGAACAAGGAGAGGAAACAGAGAAGGAGAGGAGAGAGGAGAAAGAAAGAGGAGACATAAACCATGAGGTGAGGACCCGACTGAATTATTGATCTAGCTGGGAAAGGAGAGATGGATGGATAGTGTCATGTTTGGACGAGAAGGGGAGGGGGTGTTAGGGAGCCAAGAAATCGGATGAATGGAGAGTATAAGGACAGATAAAGGGAGCTGTGGGGGGTTGGGGTTCAGGGAGTTTCCCTTTGGGTGCAGAGACGTCTTAAGTTTCACAACAAAGTGCTCGGAGAGGAAGAGACCAAGGCAACGGTGAAAACAAAAGCCAGAGATCATTGACAGAAAGACTGTTGCTATGACCTCGTCTGTCCTCGTGAATACCTGATATCGCATCTTCATACAGGCTTTGTTTCAAATATATAGGCAGAGGTGGGATGTTTGAGGAGTTTTTATAATTGATATTGTTAAATTCCTTATTGCGTGCAGCTGACCTTTTTGTAATTTTAACATGTAGTCCAGCTGTAACTGTTAGTGACTGAAATAAAGGATAATTTGATGTTTGCATCTGTGAAAATCATCGCTACTTAATTAAACTTTTTAATCCTAATGACAGATGCAGTAAGTTATCCAAAGCAGCAGGTGTTTCTTGACGTGGGACGTGCTGACAGAGAGTCTGATCTGTTGAGGTGGCAGCTGTGCTCTGACGCTCCTGATGCCCGACACTACGTATGGCTACGTATGGCTGTCACGCAGCTTTCCTCTGAGCCTCGCACCATCAGGTGAGTGAGGGAAAAGCCATCTTAGCCTTTTAATCCGTTTATGCTTACACACTAAATGACAGTAACTGCACAGATACACAGGCATGAAAAAGAGTAGCAAAATAGTAAAAAAAAAAAGAGGAAATAAATAATAATAATACTTGAAAGTATATAGTTATTTAACTTGATGAGCTCTTTATGTAGCCTCTGCATTTACGCTGTCTTGCCGAGAGTAAGATGAGAAGATTGATACCACTTTAATATCTGTCCGTTAAATATGAAGTTACAGCCAGCAGAAAGTTAGCTTAGCTTAGCATAAAAACAGAGCTAGCCTGGCTCTGTCCAACAGTTACAAAATCCACCTATCAGCACCTCTAAAGCTCACTAATTAAAACCTAATATTTTGTTTGTTTGAAACTACAATTTAATCAGTGAGCTTTAGGCTAGCTGTTTCCCCCTGTGTCCAGTCTTTGTGCTAAGCTAAGCTAACTGCCTACTGGCTGTAGCTGCATATCCGATGAACAGATATAAAAGTGGTGTCAGTCTTCTTATCTAACTCTTGGCGAGAGAGCAAACAAGCGTATTTCCCAATAGTTCCCGAACTATTGCTTTAAGCTATGTCCACTTTTTGCATGAGGCAACCAAGTGAACACAATGGCAAGTTTGCAATGTTTGCTAAACTGAATGAACTCTCTCTGACTCACATTTTGAGTTCGTGCAACTGTAAATTAGTCCAAACACCTCATAGCAGACATAGTTTATCAAAATCAAAATGTCATGTGTTTTATGTGGAAATGTACCAGGAAGTTCATTGTGGGTCCTGTCCCACAGTTTAAAAAGGCTGCTATGAGCAATGCTTCAGTAGATAAGATATATAGAAGCCTGACAACCACACAGGTTCAGTACATCAAGTACAATATATGCATAAAGGAAATATTGGTGTAATTCTCACATGTAGGTCTATACAGAAAGTATAGATGGTGTTTCCTTCACTATCAAGATCCAACCAGGTGAGGTCACCTTACAAGAACAGATTTCTAGACTCAAAGAGAAAAAAACGATTTCCATCTGGGTCAAAAGCTGAAGTACTCCAGGGTTGTTATATTTATTTGCTTACATTTATTTACCATGCTGGCAATTTTAGTAGTTAATCTATTTGATATTAACGGGGGGGGGGGGGGGTGTCTTGTGACCACTTTCATTTATGCCGTTGTAGCGTTATTGTGTTGGGTGGGAGATTTGAGCGCATGTCTAACGAGATCGACCACAAACATTATCCCTGCACGATCTAATCTGTAGCGGTTCATTAACTCACTGTCATTCAGCGTTGGGAGTATATTTCTCCTACCTCTTTGTCTTTCCTCCATTTTTTCCTCTGCTTATGAAACTCTTAAGCCTCTTAAAAGTCCTCCTCCCTACTCAGTTTTTACCTTAGAAGCTCTCTTAAGGGCTAAGATGCTTTGTGCATAACTTTAAGTGGAAGTTCTTGGAAAACGTCATAATTCTTAGAATTTGGACTTGGACTCTTTGTACTACAAAGTTTTATGAATACGGAAGTCTATGAAGAGTACATATACAACTATACACAATTAAAAGGACAGGAACAAAGAGCACTCATGTTACTCTGAGACTACACAAACCACAGAGATCGGGTGTGGTAACTCAACACTTGTTTTATTGCTTGATCCCTCTTTGCCTGTCTTTGTCTTTCTATCTTTCTCTCTCTAAACTCTCTTTGTGGTTTTACCCAGGTCAGTTTCTCTCTGGCATCTGACAATGCTTTTTTCCCCCTTTTCAGGTAGGAATATTACAAGAATAACAGCACGTGCTTAGGGAAACACAGCATGCATGACATGTAATGACCCCTGCAAGGTCAAAGTTCAAAGAGATAAAAAAAAAAAAGTCTCCCATGTAGGCTTGCGTGCAGTCACATCAGAGATGCATGGACTGTGGCTGCACACAAAGACACTGCCCTTTGGGCTTGGCTTGGCTTTGCCCTGACTCCTGACAACACTTAACCACATCTTGTGCATGCGTGTGTGCTAATTTGGCATTTTTATGGGTGAACGTGACAACAACCTGAACATAAATGCTAGTTTCAGTAATCACTCTCCCTGCCAATTTCAATCTTTTTGGTCTTTTTTTCTAACTTTTCTTCTCCTTTCATTTCCTGTCTTCACTCTCTCGTTCTAAAACTTGAGACTTTTTCGCATTTTCTGTCATTTCATCACTCTCACCTTCTTTCTGCGGTGTAGCGGTTTCTTCATCCCCTCCCTCCTTGTCAGCAGAGCAGCGGTATCCCTTCTTCTTCAGGATGTTGCAGATGAGGATCCCCAACAGGCCCATCACGCAGAAGATGGGCACCAAAGCGAACACGGCGTACTCTGCCGTCTTCTCCTCTGCGCTGCGTACCACTGTGCCGTTGACCGACCCTCCTGCGCCGCTGGATGGACCTTTACCCACAGTACGGACCGTTCTGACATGCAAAGATGCTGAGAGGAAGGAGAAGAAGAAGAAACAGAGAAAAAAGAAAGCAGGATGTAAGAGCAGAAACATTGTCTCATCTCCAAAATTGGATGAAGGAGCAGCATGTGAAGTTAATTTTCAGACACAGGCTGCAGCATCATGCTTACTTCTCCCACAGGGACTTTGGGTGGAAACTTCCCCTGTGGCAGTGGAGTGAAACCTGCAAATGGAAAAAGAAAGAAGAGAAAAGAGTATAATTATAGAGATGGACGGAGAGAGAAAAAAAGTAGGGCACTATTTTACAATGAAAGAATGAATCAGCGGTTTTAGCCTGTGGCATATTTTGCTTGGTCCCTGATGTTGCCTGCCCATTGTGGTGAATGACGTAGTGCATGTGTGTGTGCGCGCGGGTGTTTTCTTGTTTTGTCGACACAGAAAATGACAGGACTTAATTTAGAACAAATAAAAGTTTACGAGGTACATGTTTGAGCAAAGCACTTTGAGTCTACAGTTTCAGTGAACTGTGGGGTGCATTAACAAGCAGACAGGTAGGCCGACGACAGGCAGCGACAAACATACAGACTGACAGACAGACCGGCAGCCCTTACCCAGGCAGACAGTCCCCACAGACGGCATCAGAGGTCGCAGTGCCAGGGGTTGCAACCTTACGGCCGAGGATCTTGCAGGAGGCGTGTGGGCGGCAAAGTTCAGAGTCAAATGCGTCTGAAAAGCTTCCAGTCGGGCACAATCGGCATTGCACTTCCTGTGTTGGACTTTGAATTTGCCCACAAGCCTGGCAAGAAAGAAAACACTTCTAAACTCAGAAAAGAGGCTAAAAAGAGGCTGCAAAAGCATAAAATGAAGCATCCCTCTGGTGCTGTCAAAGGATTAGAGATTAAAACCTGTAATAATGGCACAATAGGTACATAGCTTTTAATTATAAGTACTGTCTCAATGATATGACACACCTTGACAAAAATCCCCCTTTAGGTTATAAAGCAATGCCATACATGTTTGCCATCATTAAACACTGATTTATAGAAGCAAATAACTTGATTTATGTTGACTGTAGTGACGTTGCATTCAACGTGTGATTAGAAAATGAACTCTAAATCTCCGGCCAGCGGCTTTATGTGTAATTAGGCGGTGGGAATAAACTTTTTGTCCACAGTGAATCACTAAAAATGATTGGCTGTAGCTCATTATGTAACAAGTCATTTGCACTCTCTGTCCTATATTTCTTTAAGCTCTACTTTATACAGAGTAAGGAGAAATGCAGAGGGGAGAATAATGGGTGAAAGTTTGTAGTGTCAAAGGGGACAAAACATGTATTAGAAAGAACACAAAAGCACTTGACAGCAACAGATACTGTAGTAGAAGATATAATGTACTAAAAATGTGTGATTGTGATTGTGATTAATTTTTTCTCACCTTGGAAGGCTCCTGGCCAGCAGGGCATTGCAGACACACACACCCTTCCCCCCACCGACACTGCACTGCTGCAGTCCCGCCACAGCCAAACACCTGGAAGACACAAACACACACACACACACACACACACACACACACAAGCTCATGAGTCAGTGGAGGTTTGCAGTAAGAGTGAGTGCTCGCACTTACTAAATCATGGTGTACATGCCACCTGGTCTAAACACAAACGCACATATGCACAAATTTACCGTGAGAAGGACAAGAGCTGAGCTGCAAAGGTGGTTCCTCATCTTCTTCAATGTATTCTTCTATGTACATATGATCTAAAGGAGAGAGGAGACAGAAACAAGTCAGAAAAAGGGTTAATCACATTTTAAAACACATATATGGGTTTAATAAATGCATAATAATGTCACCTCAGTCAACACAACTGTGCCCTTTTTGCAAACACAATTTATTGACCTTTTAAGTGCCAAGAAACTTTTTCAAGTCATATGACAACATGACGTATCACAACACAACATAATTGATGACATTACGAGCCAAACCTTTTCATTCTGTCACACGGACACACACACATACAGTTCCTGAGCAGGCACACTCACACAAAGCCAGCCGCGCTCACATGGCGAAAAACACCTGAGTCATTTTTGCGACTTATCTAGAGCGCAGTGACCCGAGTGACAGGACGGTAAGGAGCAGTTGTAAATGCCGTAAATAACATTTAACATGAATCAGGTCTTTTTATGGACAGGAGTGAATGGACCAGGGCTTTTCTGTGGCTATTTTTGGGCCGTAGGAGCTCACATACACGTTTAAAGCACTTATTCATGCTGCAACATATTAATTTGCCAACACATGCTGACTTTCGCAAGCCTTGACATTAGCTGCCCCTGGGATGAATATTTCCTGACATTTAGGTGAGTTAGAAAAGTCTTTTAATGGATTAAAGTAATCAAAAAATGAGGATGATTGAACTGCTTAATTTTGCAGAACAAGTGTTTTTTAGGATATTGGAAATAAATGAAAGGAAAAACTCTTCTTTGAGTCTGCACTGATGGGTCATGTGTTTAGATCTGTGTGCCATAAGCTACTATATTGTGTTACAGCAAAACAATGTTGTCATCTCTAAAGTTAGCTATTTACAGTCAGAAAATATTTGGCAACAGTCTATTAAAAATAGCATTGCTCCCTACAGTGCACACACACTGTCCTTTACTGATGCTTCTATATAACTTCACGGACTAACATGAAATCCAACCTGAGGTCACTTATCAATGAGAAATTCTAGGGTCCATTTATAGCATAACCTTCAGATTTGAGTTTTCACTGCTTAACATAACGTGCTGAAATCATGTTGTATCAACATGATGAAATTTTGTCACATTAAAAAAAGGCAGCAGAGCAGAGCAGGGTGGACACCCGACAAGCAGAGGATTAAGGTCCTCTGACAGGAAATGTGCTGAAGTGTCACTGAATGAGGCAAGTTCCTACTTGAAACGCTGGCCTTTTTTTAATTCTCTAGACCTCCAGATTTGCTTGATTCGCTCCACTGAACATTTGATAACAGGTCTAGAGTGTGACACATCAGTTGCACCCAAGAATAAATTCATCCCCAAGACGGACTATCCAGAATCCTCTAAAAGTATCACATTATAACAATTTGTAAAACTGCTATAACGATGTGGTAACCTAAACATTTTTTTTGCTGCAATCAACACTTCCACTGTGTGCCCTACAACACCCTGTTAATTAAGCAACTGACAAAATAAAACAAGAACGTTTGTTGCACAAAATTAGCTGTGCACTGCGCTCCCATTTGTCGCCACAATTACAGGACTGTGAATTCACACAGGACTAATATGATCAGGGGGAAAGTCTGTCAGTCTGTCAGCATACAGAAGGTTATTTATGGAGGTGGAGATTTTACTTTCAAAATTATAGACAGATTCACAGAGCATAAAAATCATTCTTTGCACTTATCACGACACATCCTGCATGACTTCAGTCCTTGTGAATATGATAATATCAGACAGCTGTGTAATGACTGATGCAGCAGAAAATGACAAAGACTGACAGTGCAATGTTAAGAATGATTTTTCTTTCTTTTCTATACTTTTGTCTCAGGGGGAGAGAATGTAACTGACAGGCTGGTTGACCCCAAACAAGCTTGTAAAATACAGTCAAACAAAAAAAGAAGAGAAAGAACAGAATGACAGAAGAAGGATGACAAGAAGAAGGACAGGAGAAAAGTTGAGAAACTGAGGAAATGCAGTGGAGTAGAAAGCAGAGGAGCAGAAAGAAAAGAGCAAGAGACGAGGGAAAAGATGGAGAAAGACATTATGGCTAAGAGAGTGAAAGAAAGAGAGAAAACAAGATAGCACAAGACAACGGGAGAGAGAGGAGAAAGACAGAGCAGCATACTTACCCCAGACTTGCAGCTGACTGACACAGTTGCCGTGGCAACTCAGTGGGGATGCTGTGTATGCTGCTACAAATGCTGAGTCAGGACCAAACTCAAATATGCTCTAACTTTCTTACAGCTGTCTAAAACGACATGAACACTTGATGAAAGTCGTATTTGATGCTACTTAGACAAGTAACCCAAAAATGACTGCTGGACTTTACAGCTAGAATATAAGATCGTAAAATCTGAAATTCTATAAAGATCTAACTGTGAGACGAAGTTAAGACTTGAATGCAACTCGAGAAGTCAGAGAAGTGACACAAAACTCAGAAGTCTGTGCAGCTGAATGGAGAATTCATTGTACCTGCCGGTGTCTTATACTGTCACTCTAACCACAGACACACCCCTGACGTCCTTAGGACATGCCCCTTCTATAACAGCTAAAACAGAGTGTGTGTGTGTGTGTGTGTGTGTGTGTGTGTGTGTGTGTGTGTGAGGGTGAGGCCACTTTAATGCACCTCTCCACCTTTGACCACGCAGCAGAACATAATGTTTTAAACATTAGTTAGCAAGCAAATCAACACTTCTCCACTCAAACACATTCATTCTCTTTCTATGGTCAGAGAGAGAATGACCATAGCGCACACACACACACACACACATACACACAGACACATACACACAGACACATACACATATATGTACACACATCTGGAATGCCATATCATCCAGCCAACACCAAGCTGTGCCTTATACAAACAAGAAAATAAAAAATGTAACGAGTTTATGATTTTGGTCCGGCGAGGCTCTCATGCCAATGACAGGCTGCTAAAGCATAATTTCAGGGAGGAAGAGAAAGATAAAGCGAGTACAGAAAAACCACTAGTTTGAAAAAACAACACAGGGCTGAAGGGCCGATAGAGCTGTAGAGGAAGAGAAGAGAGGGAGGGAGGGATGGATGGAAAGACGAGAAAGTGGCAGGGATAAGATTGCTAAAACTTCAGCCTGATAGCATGATAAATATAGAAGCATTTGTTAAAATGCCATACAGACCAGAGCAAGAGGCTAATTACAAGTCACACACGCGCACATGCATATACACTTATACACACACGCAAACATGCACCCTCACACACACTCAACACAAGCACACACAGCTGAAAAAAAGGGAAAAACGATCAATAAAACGACAATGATAGAGAGAGCAAAACAAAAATGGGACCTACAATTAAGTACCTCTTTTTTGGGAAAGTGTCAAGTAACAAATCGGACCGGTTTAGAGGGGTTGAGGAATGTTGGCTTTCCACAGAGAACCTCACTTGACCTCCACAAGTGCAGTCACTGAAACGACTGTACTTAAACTCCAGCAGAGCAACGTGACACTGATTTATCATGTGATGAATGTTTTTCAAAGGGTGGATTAAGGATCTAACATACAGCAGGTCAGCGTGAGGTAAAACAAGACTCATGATGGAGAGATTTGAAGGACAAAAAATGTCTTGCTGAAAAGTTCAGGTGATGTAAATTTATTCGAAAACCATTTCTTTACATTCAACCCGTTTGAAAAGGCGTGTGCATGTGAGTATGGGGCAGTTTTTTTCCCCATTATGTACCATTAAATTGTTCCAAAGTCTTTCTTAGGAAGTTTCTAAGTCTTGGGTTAAAGAAGAATCATTCTGGAAACGTGGAACTGCAGAGTTTGTCAACTATTTCACCTGCGGCTGGCTATCCACAGGTCAAGAGCAGTCAGTGTATGCAACAGCAACACATGCGGTGAAAATGTGCTTGAAATACAAAATGCATGTGAAAGCATGTCCAAAAAGGATGTTCAAAATGTGCCAGCTCCCTGACCACTGCCCTCTGAAGTCAGCCATTCACAGCCAGGCAATCCAAGCCAGCACTGTCTGCGTGTGATGCATTTGCATTTAAATCCAGTTTGTCTGAGGTTTTCTCCACAAACCCACTACAAAAGTGACCGCCACACGTGGAACTTCCACTGGACCTACAGGCACATGACCACCCCTGCGTCCAAGCGTGGCCTTGTCCGCATTAAAACACCCATCCTTCTCTGCCTTCAGTCTGTCCATGGCAAAGTGCTACTCGGACCTAAAGCAGGGCAGAATTCTCCATCATCTTTTAAAGGAGTAGTTTCGCATTTTGGGAAATACACTTTGTCACTTTCTTGCCAGGAGTTAGAGGAGAAGATTGATACCGCTCTTGTCATGTCTTGTCTAAATATGAAGCTGCAGCTGTAACTCCATATTTAGCAGACAGACATGAGAGTGGTATGGATCTTTTCATTTAACTCATGTGTATTTCCAAAATGTCAAACTATTGCTTTAAGAAATCTTTGCCTCCTTATTTATCTGCCTTTAATCCCTCGATTCACATTTTATAACTATACAACAGAATCTCTTATTTTTACTTTATCATCGCCCCTTTCTTGAAATGTCTGGCCTTTCTCTAACCTCATGGCAAAATCAGAAAACTAAACCCGAATCAGTCATCTCATACTTTTCTTCCACATGTTCTTTCTACCCTCGCTAGACTTGCGTCCTCAGCTCTTGAGCTGTCAATCCTGTAAGTGCATTTTACTCCTTTCCTTTTTCATAACCCGGCTTGCTTCACGCCTGTGTCGGCCATGTGCTTTGGTTTGGAGGCACGCAGTCAGATGGATGTGTGGGTTGAAGGAGTCAAGAGAGTGAAGTCAAGAATGAAAGAGAGACAAACAAAGGAACAGAAACAGAGGGAGAGAAGAGGAGAAGAAGAGCGGAGGAAGAGCAGGATATAGCAGGATATTAACACCTCTCAGAATATCCCAGCGTACCCAACAAAGAAGCCGAAAGACACCAACACCCACCATGCCTTCGTCATTTTATGTGAACGGACGAAAACAACAAAACAGAATAAAAACTGAAAAACACCTCAAAGGAAAGGGAGAAGAGCGTGATGACTTTTCCCAAACTGTAAAACAGTAATTACCCAAAACCCTCGGTGCTGTTGTTTGACACATTCACATAACAAGTGGCAACAACATCAGATGACCAGTCACATTTTCTGTTTTGTCCAGGGGACCTAAAAATAGCAATAATAAAGAAGCAATGGCAAAGTCATGACAAAAACATGGACATTATTCTATTCTGTGGTGGTTTTTGGGGCGAGGACCGAAGTCGCAGTTAATGTGTTTGAGAGCTTTTTCTGGCTCCTTGATGTCATGCAGCAGCTGAGCTGAGAAATCCTACTGGATGAAGCTGTGAAGGAAGGAAGGAACCACAAAAGAGGAAACACAAGAATGAGTGGAACTCCTTGCCTTTCAGATTGAGGTGACTGAGCAGCAGCAGAAATCATGGGTAAAGCGGGGTCGAGCGGACACGTTGCTGGCTTCCAAACAATGAGCCGTGTTTGTCAAGTACACAGGATTCTGGTTAGACATGAGAAAGATCTTATTTTTAATGCCACAGTGTATTTTATTTTTGTCAAGTCTACAGGCACAAAAATACATTTCAGTCGTGCTTACAGATCTCCCATATTTAACTTGGAAGACTTGCAGCTATACCTCTGTAAAAGAAAATCAGCAAACAATGAGCCATCTGCTCAAATTTACTACAGATTTTGGGGTCTAAATGACTAATAGTAGTTACCAAAAGTTTTGGAATTGGTCCGGTAGATCAGCTGCAATGGCTGCAACATAATCCTTGCGGGCAACTGCGCCCGTGAAAAGTACGTCCACTAAAAGGGCTTGTTTTTGCCAATAACAGGCTCAGACTGTTATTCAAAGTGTCTGACAACATTATGGAAAGGATCCCTGCAGAGATAGACCGTTTGGTTAAAGAGTAAGATCCTTTTTGTCTAAAAAGAAAAAAAACTAAATGGGTGTTGAGTTAGCCTATGTGTGGACTGTGACTTAATGACTACGAAGAAATGTGGACCCTGAGAACAGACCAGCAGTGAACAACTGCTTTAAAGTTTCTCCATTCAAAGGCTCTTTGAATGGAACAAGGAAGTTCAGTCAGCCACCCCAGGTGTATTATGTGAAGAGAGAATATGTGCATAGTTTATATCTGGTGGCTAGGGCCTGACCTCTTCAGTCTCTGTAAGCTTACACTGAACTCAACACAGCAGAGATTGGGGAGTGACAATAATAAACTTTGCGCCAGGGAAACCTGGAATCTGAGGCCACAGGTGGATATTGGGGGCTTATACAATTCTATGTTTAGCAGCAGCAGTATTTGCAAACTTAACAGTGGAGCAGCAATGCAGGCCTTATGCAGCATATTAATAGCTTCAGTAAGCTGCCATATTGCAAAAAGTTCTGCTGTGAAGTGAATACTTGGACAAACTCATCAAAGCACATGACCTTAACCTTGCCTGATCCTTTTACTTCCCTACCTTAACCAAAATGCTTTTTAGGAAGTAGTCAGCCATAGGGTTCAGTGAGGTTTGTTGAGGGGTTCGGGTCATTGAAAGATATAGTCTTCGCTACCTCATACAACATATTGTTGTTCTGAGTGGAGTATGTCATATTGAGTGTAGTAGCAGCAGTTGTTTGGCTGAACTGGCCTTCAAGCTTTTACCAAAGCCACAGTAAAAAGTTATCAATACCCCTTAAAAATCCATTAGATTACCACAGAAATGCGTTGTCACCGAGCTTGAAACAAGGTTTTTTTTTTTATTCCTAAAGATTTCTAACCTCATGGCAAAGCGATACATGATCTTCACGTGGCAGTGACATTATACTCTATAGATTTTTTATGATTTTGTCCATAATGCTGAGATGTATCCTTGCTTTAACCTTGATTCAATAGTAATGCTCATGTTAATGCATACTGGTGTAGTTTGAAGGACACTGAATGCTCCTTTGGTGCTTCAAAACTAGCTGATGAAACCCTTTCAAAGGCGCTTCAAAAGACACTGATTTCCCTCTCCGTCATGAGGTAGGAAGTCCTGACAAAAGAAGTCAACCACCAAGTTCCCATGCCAATAATGGCTACCTATTAAGCCCACTAGGTCACGTAGCGTGTCCAGCCTTGGGGAACACCTCGTTGTGATGCACTTGAGAATTATCTTAAGGCCAATAGAGTGAAATACAATAGAAAAGAACTGAGGCGGCAAAAAAAAGGTTTAAGGTAATTACACTCCATTATCCATCAGACACTTCGTGGACCGAGAGATAATGTGCACGTGTATGACAACGACGTGATCGGGACAACCATACCCTCTGTTAGACTTAATGGAGGTGCCCATTATCGGCAAATGAAAGGCTGATTTGCGCCAACACTTTCTACGTTAGTGCTCAGACAATGTCTCATTATGGGGAGCGTGTCTGATAACTGGGCAGGTGTCGCCTCTCCGCACACGTCTGTGGATGCCTTTCTCTCACTGTCTCTCTGTGTCCGTCATTCCTCCTCTCTGTCCTTGGGCTGACGTGATGTCAGTCGTCATGTTTTCCAGTGGAACTGTACACCAGCAGAAACTCAGCGGGCCTCTCTTGTGTCTCTGCTGCACGCTCCCCGTCAGACATCGCTAAGTTGGAGCGAAAGAGGATGAATTGGCCAGAGAGAGTGGAGAGAGAAAGAACAGACAAGAGAGACGGACGCAGAGAGGTGTTCAGCTTGTTTACAGCTCTGCGATGCCGCTAGAGTAATAGCACTGCAGCAACCGGAGATCCCACAATACACCAGGGTGACAGTACACTGTGCTAATTTCCCATAGCCACCATGAATACATCTGGTGATACCACAGTAATGGTTCCCACATCTTATGGTAAGACATAAACTGACAAATGCTTTAGTCTCAATCCCCAATATAAAAATTACTTTCCAACCACTATGTCCATCTTTCTATCCTCCTCTGAAGTCAAATTACATAAGTGGGAGACATGAAAGCTTGACTTTGTTTGTCTGAATTTCACTGACCATCAATGGTGCTTTTTAGACGTCATTTAGTCCTGTTTTACAAAGATTTTTTTTTTTTAAATTACCTTGAAACTTTGAAAGTGTTTAAGACCATTTTGTTTTTCATTAATTTAGATTTTAATGTCTGCCTCATTACAAACAAGTATGTTTTTCACGAGGAGACAAGAACGCTTTGCTATTATTTTAACCCACCAGAAGCCAACCACAAACCAATTCTGGCTACAAAACAACCCTAAAATGATCCAAGATCTGCTTGTTTTGTTTATTTTATTTTTTATTTTCAGGGTTTCAGGCAACAAAAGAAGAACATGGGGCAATGTGAGTTATGAAAATGTGTGTGAGAGTAGGTGTTTTTGAGAGTCTGGTATTTTCCCTTACATCACCAGCATCATTAACGGTGGATGTAAATCAAGTCCTTATGTTCCAACACCTTAAATTATAACTCACAACCCAATCAGCTCTATATAAGTCAACACACACACATGCGCGCGCACACACACAATAATAGAACAATTCCCATTTTTACACACAAACATGTGTATGCAGTGTAAAAACAACACCTCTAGCCTGTCATCTCTATTTGTCGAACAAATACAGAGGATTTAGTTAATTACTGTTTTTGTCAGTGGAAAAATGCACTCTACTCTCTAGTATTTCAGAAGATGAGCTGAGGTAGAAGAGAGAGATTTTCGTTGCCCGTCTGTACAGATTTGATGTATTCATACAACTGCTCTCCAGCTTTTTATGAAATGGTGAGTGTTGAAAAGAGCTGTTCGATGTCCTGTTTGCAGGTGGAAACAAGTCTTAGCTCTTCTCATTGTCTCCTGCTCTCAGGGAAAGCTGAACTAATGAGAAAGAGAAGTGTTTCAGTATTTCAGCTTTGCAGAGAGATGTAAACCTTGAAGAACTGTGCCTTAAAGGAAAAGTTTGACGTTTTGGGAAATACGTTTATTCACTCTCTTGCCAAAAGTTAGACGAGAAGACAGCAGCCGGTTAACTTAGCCTAGCATAAAGACTCGAAGCAGGAGGAAACAGGTAGCCTAGCTCTGTACAAAGGTAGCAGAATTCACCCACCAGCACCTCTAAAGCTCACTAATTACCATGTTACATCTCGTCTGTTTAATCCATAAAAAACTAACCCTAACCCTAACTGTTGTCAGTTAGGGTTGCCAGGCAACTAGCGGAGACTCCAGGAAGTCACTGCACTCTGTAAACAGCAAATTGTCATTTTTACACTTGGTTTTTTGGAAAGATAAAACAAACGAGATATACATGTTAATTTAGTGAGCTTTAGAGGTGCTGCTCGGTAGATTTTGTGACTTGGCTCTGACGGAGCCAGGGTAGCCGTTTCCCCCTGTTTCCAGTCTTTGTGCTAAACTAAGCTAACCGTCTCCTGGCTCTAGCTTCTGAACAGACAGATCAATCTACTCATCCAACTCTCTGCAAAGCAAATAACTTCGGTGGCTGTTTACCAAAATGTCAAACTATTACTTTAATGGACGGCTGGGTCAGTGAGTCCAAAGAGTGAGTCTTTGCAGAGGTGGAGGCCAGAGTGAGTGAACGCTGGAAATCTTAACCAGACCTCTGGGAATGTTAAACATGTTAAACAACTCCATATGTGTACTGAGTGTACTGATGGTACATGTGTGAAAGCTGTTCCTTATAACTTTCTATGGATGAGGGTCAAATCGTTTGCCCCCAACATGCAAACCCAACCACAGACACGCACACTCACATATATTTATGGATCTAAATTTGCTGTGTTTAGAGTTGTATTCAATAACTCTATAAAAGTGCTGCTACAGACGAGGGGTTCAATTTCCTGCTTTGTTGGCTACATCGTCATTACTCAGTGGTTGTTTTGGAACGGGGCATGTCTGTAGCACTCTTCACATGAGGGATTGCGTGGATCCTCTCCAAAACATGACACACACGCACACACACACAACACACACACACAGTCACTCACTTGTGCCTCGTCACAAAGAGATCAACTCGGACATGTTGGTGTGTGATTTGCTTTGGCAACTAAAAGCCAGCGATTGGTTACTGGCGAGTTCAGCTAGCAGATTGCGGTTGCCTTGCAGATTCGTCTTTCCTCCCCCAGAGCTGGCCCGTGGGGAAGCAAACGTCTGCAGCCTCTTTTGACTCTTTTCTTAAAGCTTATTTTTAAGACTGCACACAGTAGGGAGTGACAGGGCAGATGGAGGAGACAGAGGGGGAAAGGTCATCAACTCGGGCCAAGCAGGGCGAGATTACTGCTGTCTGCTTTTGTCCTGACTGAACCATGTCTCATAAAATGTGACTGAGCAACCATCCAAGGTGCAAACCACAGTACAAATACAGTATGTGAGGATAATGTAGGAGCAGTGGAGGAATCATTTTTTTAAGGTAAAAGTTGAAATACCACTCTATAAAAATACTCCATTAAAGGTAAAAGTCCTGCATTCAGAAAAGTACTACTAATGTGCTTACAGTATCAAAAATGAAAGTAATAATTATACAGAATGAATTATTTTAGAGTGCTATATTATAGAGCTGGAGCTTAGTTACTGCGTGGTTTTTATTTTCAAAGCAGGTTTTTTCTAGCAAAACAAATTTCCCAGGAAAATAATACCTAACAATAAATTAGACCCCACGACATGCATGACCTTCGTGAACTTCAGGTACAAAAGAGCTGAAACATCCGGGAAGTGACTCTTTTCCACTTCCTGACTTTCAAAAGAATGAACTTGACAGACAGAAACCCACTGCAGCATGACTTGCAGTTTGCTCCGTTTCCTTTAAAATCATGCAGCAGCAGATACACAGACAAATACAAACAGGAGACATGAGAATGAGGCCAATCTCCTCCTCAGAAGGAGAATGAATGGTGTTAATCAAATCCTGCTTTCCCATTAAAAAATAACTTAGAATTAAGCTTGGCTGTGCATGTACATGTATACTCTAAGTGTACGTGAGTGTCAGTAGGTGAGCGTGTTTGCATGCTCGTGCCAACGTCTTTCCAGGTTTTTGTGTCCAGGTCCCCCTGTAATTATCCGATCCTCCACCAATCTGCGTTGAGCCAGCTTGGATCGGGATCTGTGGTCGATGCAGTGGGAATTTCTTTGGCACGGAGTTCCCTGGCTGACACTGAGGAGGGAGGCAGGCCGCTGTGGCACGGGGACGGAAGACCGTCTGGAGGCATTCCCAACCACTCTGGTTGGACGGATGGACAGACAGACAGATGATGACCTAATTAAAGCCTAGCTGCGTCTTTGACTTCCACATACACATACGCTCAATTAGAGTTGCATCTGTCTGTTAAGTTACACTGACAGTCCCTACATGGTAAGTTTGTTATCAGCTCCAAGCTGTAACGCACACACTTCCATCTTCCTGTCAACATCCTCTCTCTTACTGTCTGGGTCCGTCTTCATCTCTTTTCCACATCTCTTTCTTCTCTTCTTCTCTTCTCTTTCCCATCCTGTCTTCTCTGCTTCTTCTCAAAATGATGAATGCATTCAGCATACAGTAAATGTTGGGTGGGGTAGGGCGTAAAATGGGGGTTAAATTTGGTTTAGGATAAATCCACAGCTACACACACCACCTCCTAATTAAAGCATTTGTGTGAGTGTGTGTGTGTGTGTGTGTGTGTGTGTGTGTGTGTGTGTGTGTGTGTGTTTGTGGTATAATTACAGATGTCTGCCCCAGCGCAGTTAACTGTAACATCAGTTGAGCACACGATATGAGGCACAAAATGTGAATTTTCTGCCAAAAAGACACACATCTACAGCACAGTAGACCTTATACACTCCTTGAAATGACAATTCATCTGTGTGTCTATATGCAAGGACCATTTTAAATGAATAAAAAAAGTATATCTTGTCCCATTACTATTATATGCTGCTATTAAAGGAGGAAAAGATGTGTTAAGAGAGTCACACAGATGTTAAAAAGCATTTTGTAGCAGGTTAAAAACATGTTAAAATCCCTCAGTCTCTCAACTGCCACACACATAAAACTCTAAAGTGTACAATAGTCTATATAATATAATCTATAATCTACTGAATTCTTAAAAAGGCTTCTAACACGTTATTGTCCTCTAACAAATCTGTGGAATCATGCAAACTGACCTATGTAGTTATTTTCAAGTAAGACCAATATACTTTTGTGACTATAATGATACCACAGTGCTGTTTTAGTGTTGTTTGAAGAAAAAATGAACTGTAATCTTCGAAAAACATATTTTCCGGCTGAAACCTGGTCCAACGAATGGCAGCCATAAACAGCTCTGCGCAGTGCAGACAAGTTAAAGCAGAAGGGTTCACTTGCAGTTTTTAAGTGAGTGTGTAATTTTGGAAAGACTTTTGGGTCAAACCCTCTCTTCTTTGCTGCCCTCCGACTCCACCTTTGTGTTATAATGTGATAAAATGTGCTTTGGCCAAACCGACAGAAGCAATAAATAGATTTTAACATCTCTCCACCCCCACCAATCACACACATGTGCTCTATTTCCCACAGGAAGGGGTGAAAGTACTTGACAGGAAACAGGAAGCTTGTCTTCTCGTAAAATAGGTGACATCAAATATTTAAAATGCTTTGTGAGCCGTACATCGAATTCTCTGTGCACCTGTGCCGTGACAAGATGGAACTGATGAATAAACTTTGTAAATCCTGTAAAATCCTTCCTTAAAATGCCTGCATCGTAGTAATATTAGGGATGAGCCACTGAAGCACATGGCCCTCTTCTGGTGGAAGTGTGGGTGCATGTGTGTGTGTGTGTGTGTGTGTGTGTGTGTGTGTGTGTGTAGTTGTGTGTGATAAAAAGCCTCTTATTGACACAAGCCTGCAGGAATTTGGTCTCAGACAATAGAAGCCCTCGGCCAAAAATGACAGTCTCATCTTGGCTCTTGTGTAAGTATGTGTCTGTAGGGCACCTGCCCTCATTGCACAGTGTGGTGGGCTCCCTACGCAGCAGTATCTCCTTCCAAAACCACCGCAGTATGGTGTGATATGTGACGGTGATAAGACACAACTTCAAATGAGCAAACAGAGAGTTTAACAGAGATGAATGTGTGAGTGCCACACGTTAATATTAATACTGTTTACTAACACATGTTTTGTTTCTTCTTTCTTTTAATCTCTATGCAACATCATTTTGCAGCAGGTATGATTTTTGTGACAATTTAATTGGCTTGAACTGAACTGATCAGGTGGCCTTGATGTGTCTCATCCACATCGTAAAATATTATAAAGATATATACAATATGGAAATAAAGCAGAGCCAGGACTTAGACGTTGAACTTCATTAAAAAGAGAGGAGGAGGATTATACTACCAGTGAGGTCATCACGTACCCGTGACAGTGCGTCAAGCATGCACTCTGTCATTAGACAGCACGGCACACTGTGGTTCCCATAGTTATTAGGCTATAAGCTTATTTACAAGTATCCAGTTGCCTCTAGTTGCCTCTAGAAGAATAACCAGAATAATACATCAAATTACCAAAAACCAGACGCTGGTAAACTATCTATAAATGATATCGTAAGCTTTCAGTCCCTATACGATCACAGCAAAATCCCCACTTACTACTTTAGCTATAGCAGATAAATAAAATAAACAGTCACAAAGCTTACAACGTATGCAGTTTGTTCAGTTCAAAACCCCGCTGAAACAAACAGCAGGGACTTTTTTCCGTCCAAAAGTATACAGGTTTCTATACGTACCGGACCAATAATGTGCCATATGATGCCCCACAGGGCAGACGAAGTCATATGAACACGTTACCGCCGTGCGTAAAAGTGGTCATGACGGTTGGACAGGCTTTGCGGCGAGGAAAACCCCACACGAGCCGGCAATGACAAAACTAAACTACCGGCTTCAGCAGCCATTCAGACTGTTAGGTTAAAAAAAAGTTGTCGGACTTACCGGTTTGGTGGTTAAATGGAGTTGAAATCAGCGTATCGAGACGATCATAATCAGCTGTAGTGGACTGAGTTGTTGTTAGTGTAATTAAAAAACGTTGCAGAAGGGATGAAAACCACAAAGCCGGTAAACGAGGTCCCACCTCTCTCTGGCTCCCCTTTCTCTGTGTGTGAAAAAAAAAAGACATAAACACTGCGCTGGCTCAGTGAGCTCACTGTGCGTCACCGCTGCAAGATGAAACTCCCGTCTGTGTGTGTGTGTGTGTGTGTGTGTGTGTGTTTGCGCGTGCGTAAAACCCTTCTGTCTGTCGGTGTCTTTCCCCAGCAGGGCCTGTGGCTCACAACCTGGCGGTTGAAGCTCGTAATGCATGGCTATAGGTCTCCTAATATGGAGACAGGGCCGATTTTAGCCTGCTGTATTAGGGTGGGCTGGTAGAAATAATAGGTGGGCAACTTGGGCGGTAGGTAGCCCAGAAGTTAGAGAGCCCAAAGGTTGTCAGAGTCAAGTCCTGCCATTGTGCCCTCAGGCCTCTCCAGCTTATGGCTGTGTGTTTGTGTATGGGGTGTTTGGATGGGTTAAATGCAGAAGATTAATTTCCCCATGGGGATTAATAAAGTAGTATTCTATTTTATTTTATTCTAATTTATGAAGAAACATTTGAAGCAGGGAAACGGGGAGGTAGTGAATCAGCATTTCTAAGTTTGCTGCTATACCCTATGATTTGAGTCAGCGGAGGGCAGATTGATTTACCCTAAAATAAAATAAAAATCCTACAAGGAGTTGACAAGATCCGGGGCTAAGGCCTATCAGACCATCTGGAGGTGAAGTCAGGGTGTGGGCATGCGCAGAGTGCGTGCCAAATTCTTTTGGGGTGGTCCCTGCTGTTCTGCCTGGAACACTGCCTAAATTTCATTTAATTTTACTGCATCGTATGACTACTGCAATACATTTCATTTGAAATTGAAATTTTAATAGTAATGTTAAGACATTTGTTCTGGACAAAATGGACATCTGCAGGGCAGCTGAGAATTCCCAAACCTATGGCACTAGTGTTAAATGTCTACTTTACTTTTTTATTCTGTTTTTACATTTTTATTTGACTGCTGTAATGCTTGGCACTTTGTGTAGTACAAATAAAATAAACCAGCAGCATGATGAGAGTAGACTGAACTGAAACACTTATTCGTACAACCATTTAGGGAATAACAGGTGTTTTGACCTTCTTGCTTAGCCACGTTCTCCAGCAAAAATGGCAGAATGCAGCAGATATCACAGATATGTAGTTAGGGTTTGCTTAGGTAGCCTACTGGGGCAGTACAGTCGCTAGTGGGATGTTTGTTTATACCTTAAAACATACAAAAGGTATTAAAAAAAACAGTTATAAACAAATATCGCACTAGCGACACTACTCTTAGCGTGAGCCCGACAGGTTATCTTAGATTTGAAAATCTAGTATTTAGACATGCCTGGAAAGGTGGTTTCGAACCGCAAACCTTGCGGCCCGTGGACATATGCTCTACCTCCTGAGCTAAAGAATTGGCTGGAGAACCGCCTCCAGCCCACTCGCTGCTGTAGCCGCTGGGTCTGGCAGGCACATATCAGTCAATTCCATCTGTTGCTGCTTTATTGTTTTGAATTTGACGAATTTATTGTTTAACAGACCACAAATGAGACAGACAGAAAAACGACAGACGCCGCTGGAGCCGAGTGTTTCTGGAGGCCGGGTCTCCCCGATTACTGTACAAAAACACAACTGTTTAACTTTATTCATTTTGGTGAAACTGGTTCATAATTTACGGAGAACATATTTTTGTGATTTTCCCTCTGATGTCCGGCTGCTCTGCTTCAACTCTGTGATTTATAAGTTTCCTGATGGATATAGCTTTACTTGTTGTTGCTAAAGTATTCAACCACTAACTGCTACTAACTGTAACTGCCATTAGGTAGTTAGCTCAGTTAGCTGTGGAGCTTCATTAAAAATCTCCTCCTCACAGCGGTCCAAAGCTCCTGTGCTAGCGATGTAAACACCAACACCTCCCCCCGTGCTCTGAGCTCCCAGTCCGGGAAGGGTCAGCTACCGCTAGTTGCAAGGCTAACTGAGCTAACTAGCTAACAGCAGCTACAATTAGAGCCAATATATGGAGACCCAGAGTGTTCAAAATAAAAAAAATAACTTAAGATAGATACATAAAAAATATCAATAAAAAAGTGTACCTTATAAACCAAATAATCACATGAATAAATACAGACAAAATATGTAAAATATATAAGAGTTTTTAAACTCTACTCAATATTTCATCCTGCTTCTTTCACTGCTGGTCGTTTTTATCTCACTCCAGCAGTTTTTATTTCAAAATGCCCCTTTTCCAAAGTTTGTTTTGTTGCAACACCACTTCCCCCCAGTTACAATTTTATTTCCTGATGCCCTTTTTCCCCCTTGTTTTTCAAGAGAACAGTTATAGTCGGCTGTTCTTTTGGTCTGAATGAGCTGACAGCCAATCACATAATCTGTTTAATACACATACTTAAATTTACCTCTGATTTGAAGGTATTTCCAAAATCTTCACAGACTTTTCTAACCATCTGTGTCCTGTCATTTAATTGTAAAGTCATTGTACATTCTACCTTGTCATTGCATACTAAGCACAGGTGTTACTAATAACATTAACTGTGGCTCTGTTGTGGCCAAGTGCCCCAGTAAACCATGACAGTGAGCCAGCATGAACCAGGTACCTGAAACTGAAGCAGCTAAATGGAATTCAGCCATCATTCATGTTATTGTTTACATCAGTGTTTTTCCTACAGTGACATGTGAAAATGTCTTCTGTGATAAGGGTCTATTGTTGTACACTGAAACTGTGTATAATATGTACCAGTTGCTTCTTAATGACTCTAAACGATTCTCAGGTAAGATTCGTTAAACTTCAAACTTTAGCTGTACAACATGTCTCCATGCTCCCATACCAGAGGCCTGTACGACGAAGCAAGTTCAACATCAACAGGATCTCTTTTCGTTATCCAGTAATAAGTGGTCATTTGTGCTCTATTGGCCTACTTTATTATTATCATTATTGAACAGTGATTTCAAAGCTAAAACCTTCTTGCTTGTCAAAAGTTGTGGCGCTGTGGCTTAGTTGGTTAAAGTGCCTGTCTAGTAAACAGGAGATCCTGGGTTCAAATCCCAGCAGTGCCTTTTCTATAGCCAGCACAATTCCACTAATATCAATGTGATACCAGAGCTTTTAATCACTTGTGGATTAGGTACAGAAACATTTGCATGGCTCCTTCTTTAAGCAGCCTAGTTGGGACGGGGTCTAAGAGACACGTTGATGGCTTAGATGAGGAAATCATGGAAGTTAGCTGATAAAGGTTGATGGGAGAAAAGCAGTCTAAATGTACATCAGGTTTTACAGTTGTTTCTAAGGTTCCTGTGTTTGAAGATAAGTCAGTACCAACTGAGAGCAAGAGGTGCTGAATTTTGTCTCTAATAGTTAGAAATTATCATTAAAGAAGCTCATGAAGTCGTTACTACTGAGGTCTATAGGAATACATGGCTCAACAGAGCTGTGACTCTCTGTCAGCCTGGCTACAGTGCTGAACAGAAGCCTGGGGTTGTTCTTATTTTCCTCTATTAATGATGAGTAGTAGGCTGCTCTGGCATTACGGAGGGCCTTCCTATAAATTTTAAGACTATCTTGCCAGGCTAAACGCGATTCTTCCAGATTGGTGGAACGCCATTTCCTTTCAAGTTTTCGCGATGTTTGTTTTAGTTTGCGGGTTTGCGGGTTATACCATGGAGCTAACCTCCTCTGTTTTATTATCTTCTTTTTTAGAGGGGCGATAGAGTCGAGTATTATTCGTAGTGAGCCTGCAGCACTATCAACAAGATTATCAATTTGGGAGGGACTAAAGTTAGCATAGGAGTCATCTGTTACATTGAGACATGGAACTGAATTAAATGCCGATGGAATCACTTCTTTAAATTTAGCTACAGCACCATCAGATAGACATCTAGTGTAGGAATGTTTGCCTAATGGCGTGTAGTCCAGTAATAGGAATTCAAAAGTTAATAAAAAATGGTCTGATAAAAGAGAATTCTGTGGAAAGACTATTAGATGTTCAATTTCTATGCCATATACAAGAACAAGGTCGAGGGTGTGGTTAAAACAGTGAGTGGGTTTATGTACACTCTGACAGAAGCCAATTGAATCTAATAATGAGATAAACGCAGCACTAAGGCTATCATTTCCTACATCCACATGAATATTAAAATCACCTACAATAATTATTTTATCTGTTTTAAGGACTAAACCTGATAAGAACTCTGAGAATTCAGATAAAAATTCAGTAATATTATGAATAAATATTCAATCTGAATATTCTCGTCTTAACATAAGAGAAATTAAACAATCTATTTCCCTTGACATTTTGAAGGTTTAAAATTTCTTACACAATTTACACTTTTTAAATGTGACCTATTGGCCTACTTTATTATTATCATTATTGAACAGTGATTTCAAAGCTAAAACCTTCTTGCTTGTCGGAAGTTGTGGCGCTGTGGCTTAGTTGGTTAAAGTGCCTGTCTAGTAAACAGGAGATCCTGGGTTCAAATCCCAGCAGTGCCTTTTCTATAGCCAGCACAATTCCACTAATATCAATGTGATACCAGAGCTTTTAATCACTTGTGGATTAGGTACAGAAACATTTGCATGGTTCCAGTAATAAGTGGTCATTTGTGATCACTGCTAAGGTATGTTCAGTCTGCTGGCGCTGTGGCTTAGTTGGTTAAAGCGCCTGTCTAGTAAACAGGAGATCCTGGGTTCAAATCCCAGCAGTGCCTTTTCTACGCTAAGTTTGGTATCAGGCATCAATAAGAAATCTCCTATGTTGGAGTAAGTATAGGATAATTTGTTTGAGTCCAATCATAAGCGGCCAGTTACAATCACTTTGACGCTATCCTCATTCTGTGATGTTGCCATGCCGGTTGCTCTAGGGTGCAGAGCTGTGGCTTAGTTGTTTAAAGTGCCTGTCCAGTAAACAGTTTTAAATCAAATCCCAGCAGTGCATTGTTCTTGTAGGAAGGTACGGTAACATTTGTGTGGTTATCGATATAAGCGGTAAATTGTGATAATTGCAAAGGTATCTTCAATTCAATTCAATTCAGTTTTATTTATATAGCGCCATATCATAACAAAGTTATCTCAGGGCACTTTTTCTAGTAGAGCAAGTCTAGACTGACTCTTTATATTTACAGAGACCCAACCTTTCCCACCATGAGCAAGCACTATGCGACAGTGGCAAGGAAAAACTCCCTTTTAACAGGTAGAAACCTCGAGCAGAACCAGGCTCTAGGTGGGCGGTCATCTGCCTCGACCGGTTGGGTTGAAGGGGAGAGAGAGAGCAGGAAGAAAGAGAACATACAGCAGCACAATACAGTTTCACACAGAGATGTAACGCAATGGCCGCGGCAATGGCATGGCTGTCAACACCAACAGAAACAATACTAAGAGCAATATTACAGCAGCAGTACTAATAATAATAGCAACAGCAGCTGCAGCAGCGGGTGCAGAGGAGGAGCACGGGGGCAGCAGGCGGCCGCAACCATAGATCCAGACCCTACAGCTCCGGAGGCAGAAACACCTGCAGAAAGCAACAGAAGGAGAGAAAAAGGGGAGAGAAAGCACACAACTACGGGAAGAAGTTGAATTAGTAACAAGCATTGATGGGATATGAGGGCGTACAGATGGAGAGGAAGAGGAGGAGAGAGGAGCTCAGTGCATCATAGGAAGTCTCCCGGCAGTCTAGGCCTATAGCAGCATAACTAAGGGGTGGCTCAGGGCTCACCTGAGTCAGCCCTACTATAAGCTTTATCAAAGAGGAAAGTCTTAAGCCTACTCTTAAATGTGAGGAGGTTGTCCGCCTCCCGTACACAAACTGGGATCTGGTTCCACAGGAGAGGAGCTTGATAGCTGAAGGCTCTGGCTCCCATTCTACTTTTAGAGACTCTAGGAACCACAAGGAACCCTGCATTCTGGGAGCGCAATGCTCTAGTGGGGTAATAGGGTACTATGAGCTCTTTAAGATATGATGGTGCCTGACCATTTAGGGCTTTGAAGGTGAGGAGAAGGATTTTAAATTCTATTCTGGATTTTACAGGGAGCCAGTGTAGAGAAGCTAATATTGGAGAAATATGATCTCTTTTCCTGGTTCTTGTCAGTAAACGTGCCGCAGCATTCTGGATCAGCTGGAGAGTCTTAAGGGACTTATTGGGGCAGCCTGATAGTAGAGAGTTGCAATAGTCCAGCCTAGACGTAACAAATGCATGGACTAGTTTTTCTGCATCTGTTTGAGACAGGATGTGCCTGATTTTTGCAATGTTACGTAAATGAAAAAAGGCAGTTCTTGAGGTTTGTTTTATGTGGGAGTTAAAGGACATATCCTGATCAAAGATAACTCCAAGATTCCTTACGGTGTCGCTGGAGGCCAGGGCAATGCCATCTAGACAAACTATATCTTTAGATAATGTGTTTCGAAGGTGTTTGGGGCCAAGTACAATAACTTCGGTTTTGTCTGAGTTTAACATCAGAAAATTGCAGGTCATCCAGGTTTTTATGTCCTTCAGGCATGCTTGAAGTTTAGCTAATTGATTAGTTTCATCTGGCTTGATCGATAAATATAATTGGGTATCATCTGCATAACAATGAAAATTTATAGAATGCTTCCTAATAATATTGCCCAAAGGAAGCATATACAAGGTGAACAGAATTGGTCCAAGCACAGAACCTTGTGGAACTCCGTGACTAACTTTGGTGTGCATAGAGGATTCATCATTAACATGTACAAACTGATATCGATCTGATAAATAGGATTTAAACCAGCTTAGTGCGGTGCCTTTAATGCCAATTAAATGTTCTAGTCTCTGTAATAGAATGTGATGGTCAATGGTATCAAATGCGGCACTAAGATCTAATAAGACAAGTACAGAGACAAGTCCTTTGTCAGATGCAATTAGAAGGTCATTTGTAACTTTCACTAGTGCTGTCTCTGTGCTATGATGCACTCTAAATCCTGACTGAAAATCCTCAAACAGCTTATTGTTGTGTAGAAAGTCACACAACTGATTGCCAACTGCTTTCTCAAGGATCTTAGAGAGAAAAGGAGGGTTAGATATAGGTCTATAATTAGACAAAACCGCTGGATCAAGAGTGGGCTTTTTAAGAAGAGGTTTAATTACAGCTACTTTAAAGGACTGTGGCACATAGCCTTTTAATAAGGACAGATTGATCATATCTAGTAAAGAAATGCTAACTAAGGGTAAAACTTCTTTAAGCAGCCTAGTTGGGACGGGGTCTAAGAGACACGTTGATGGCTTAGATGAGGAAATCATGGAAGTTAGCTGATAAAGGTTGATGGGAGAAAAGCAGTCTAAATGTACATCAGGTTTTACAGTTGTTTCTAAGGTTCCTGTGTTTGAAGATAAGTCAGTACCAACTGAGAGCAAGAGGTGCTGAATTTTGTCTCTAATAGTTAGAAATTATCATTAAAGAAGCTCATGAAGTCGTTACTACTGAGGTCTATAGGAATACATGGCTCAACAGAGCTGTGACTCTCTGTCAGCCTGGCTACAGTGCTGAACAGAAACCTGGGGTTGTTCTTATTTTCCTCTATTAATGATGAGTAGTAGGCTGCTCTGGCATTACGGAGGGCCTTCCTATAAATTTTAAGACTATCTTGCCAGGCTAAACGTGATTCTTCCAGATTGGTGGAACGCCATGTCCTTTCAAGTTTTCGCGATGTTTGTTTTAGTTTGCGGGTTTGCGGGTTATACCATGGAGCTAACCTCCTCTGTTTTATTATCTTCTTTTTTAGAGGGGCGATAGAGTCGAGTATTATTCGTAGTGAGCCTGCAGCACTATCAACAAGATGATCAATTTGGGAGGGACTAAAGTTAGCATAGGAGTCATCTGTTACATTGAGACATGGAACTGAATTAAATGCCGATGGAATCACTTCCTTAAATTTAGCTACAGCACCATCAGATAGACATCTAGTGTAGGAATGTTTGCCTAATGGCGTGTAGTCCAGTAATAGGAATTCAAAAGTTAATAAAAAATGGTCTGATAAAAGAGAATTCTGTGGAAAGACTATTAGATGTTCAATTTCTATGCCATAGACAAGAACAAGGTCGAGGGTGTGGTTAAAACAGTGAGTGGGTTTATGTACACTCTGACAGAAGCCAATTGAATCTAATAATGAGATAAACGCAGCACTAAGGCTATCATTTCCTACATCCACATGAATATTAAAATCACCTACAATAATTATTTTATCTGTTTTAAGGACTAAACCTGAAGAACTCTGAGAATTCAGATAAAATTCAGTAATATTTATGAATAAATATTCCAATTGAATATTCTCGTCTAACATAAGAGAAATTAAACAATCTATTTCGACTAGTATAAAATTTCACAATAATTCTAAACTTTTAAATGTGACCTCATTGGCCTACTTATTATTATCATTATTGAACAGTGATTGTGCTAAACCTTCTGCTTGTCAAAAGTTGTGGCGCTGTGGCTTAGTTGGTTAAAGTGCCTGTCTAGTAAACAGGAGATCCTGGGTTCAAATCCCAGCAGTGCCTTTTCTATAGCCAGCACAATTCAGCTAATATCAATGTGATACCAGAGCTTTTAATCACTTGTGGATTAGGTACAGAAACATTTGCATGGTTCCAGTAATAAGTGGTCATTTGTGATCACTGCTAAGGTATCTTCAGTCTGCTGGCGCTGTGGCTTAGTTGGTTAAAGCGCCTGTCTAGTAAACAGGAGATCCTGGGTTCAAATCCCAGCAGTGCCTTTTCTACGCTAAGTTTGGTATCAGGCATCAATAAGAAATCTCCTATGTTGGAGTAAGTATAGGAGAATTTGTTTGAGTCCAATCATAAGCGGCCAGTTACAATCACTTTGACGCTATCCTCATTCTGTGATGTTGCCATGCCGGTTGCTCTAGGGTGCAGAGCTGTGGCTTAGTTGTTTAAAGTGCCTGTCCAGTAAACAGTTTTAAATCAAATCCCAGCAGTGCATTGTTCTTGTAGGAAGGTACGGTAACATTTGTGTGGTTATCGATATAAGCGGTAAATTGTGATAATTGCAAAGGTATCTTCAATTCAATTCAATTCAGTTTTATTTATATAGCGCCATATCATAACAAAGTTATCTCAGGGCACTTTTTCTAGTAGAGCAAGTCTAGACCGACACTTTATATTTACAGAGACCCAACCTTTCCCACCATGAGCAAGCACTATGCGACAGTGGCAAGGAAAAACTCCCTTTTAACAGGTAGAAACCTCGAGCAGAACCAGGCTCTGGGTGGGCGGTCATCTGCCTCGACGGGTTGGGTTGAAGGGGGAGGGCGGGAGAGAGAGAGCAGGAGGAAAGAGAACATACAGCAGCACAACACAGTTTCACACAGAGATGCAAAGCAAT
>VMKM01003620.1:0-32253 GCA_008360985.2 Macquaria ambigua | reverse complement strand
TTATCTCTTCCTCCATCTCTCGCAGGTTTTTGAAACCGTCAAATTCTCCTCTCTGAGCTCTGATTGGCTGCTGCTGTGATTATGATCTGGAGGAACGTCTTCACAAAACGGCCGACAGCAGCAAAATAAAACAAACTAAAGAGTTTTGACAGAGATGGAAATTAAGTTAAGAGTTTGATTTGTCCCACACAGAAGAGAATTCAACAGTCACGTTGAATAAACAGTGCTGTATTCATTAAAGTGAGTCATGCATCGCCTTGCTGATGCTGTCTGAGCTAATTAGCTCCACAGGTGACCATCAGGTGTCCGTCACACAATATCTTTTAAAAAAATTCAGTTACAGAATAAAAAGTGAATGAAATCCAAAACAAATAAAACAAGATTTGCAGATCTGGACTGTCTCCTCTCTCCTGATTAAATAAAGTTTAGAATTTATTTCAGCAAGGCAGGAGATAAAGGACACATTGGTGGTACCAGGCTTTATCAGGACATAAAGTTGCGTATCATCTAAGTAGCAATGAAAATGTCTCTCATGTCTACGCATGGTTTGCTCCTGCAGTAGCATGTATATAGTAATTAAGAAGGGACCCACAATAGACCCCTGGGGGACCCCTCAAAAAGAGAGGAGTGCGAGATGAGGAGGCGTCTCCCAGCGTAACAGAGGAAGGACCTGTTGGACGTAAAGAACCAGTCCAGAGCCGCATTGCGTGATCGTTTCCTGTAATGTGTTGACAGGTGGACATCAGCAGCATTGACATGAGTGGAGCCTCCATTTCTTTACTCTGGAGGAAAGAGGGGTGGGGCGGGGGGGCGTTAGTTGTGTCAGGCACCCCTGGGAAATAAATATTGAACAATTTGGCGTCTAAGACACATTGATCATGTAAAGTAAATAGATCTGAGTCTCATTTATTTATATACTCGTACTTTAACTCATATATTTGTTATTAGGTGGAGCGTCTGAAGAATAGCGGGCGGAGTATTGCTGTAAATCATGTGGACGTGACAGTAAAACAGATTCGATTAAAAAGTTAAATAACATTTGTAAACTCTGAGTGTCTGTTAGACTCTATAGTGGGCAGAGAGACTTTTATTCTGTTTTCAGTGTGTGGAGTTTAAGCTCTGCAAAGAGACAACAAAATGATCAACATGAGGCAAGTTCATTCATACAGCAGCATTCAGACACAAGGAAAGTCAAAGTGCTTCATATCAAACACAAGACGTTTCAGAAAGTTGCATTTAAAAGACAATAAAGAACAAAAATCAAAAGCAAGCCGATAAATAGTTACAGATAAAAATAGAAGTTATGTATGGATTTTATTGGAAAGCTGCAGCAAACATTAATGTTTCAAGCCCTGATTTAAATGAGCCGACAGTTTCAGCAGAGCCTCACTTTGGGAAGGCAAAGGGACAAAGGGAGGAAGGCAGCAGCCTCTCGTTAAGGTGAAGTGATCGCACCTGAGTGCTTCCTCCCGGCCTCAGGTGTGACCATGTGATCTCTTGATGGAAACAGCTGCTGCACGCTTCATTTCTACATCCTGACACACAACATGATGAAAACGTGTGTGTGTGTGTGTGTGTGTGTGTGTGTGTGTGGGCGGTGCATGT
Source organism: Macquaria ambigua (assembly GCA_008360985.2). Classification (NCBI taxonomy): domain Eukaryota; kingdom Metazoa; phylum Chordata; class Actinopteri; order Centrarchiformes; family Percichthyidae; genus Macquaria; species Macquaria ambigua. The sequence continues at coordinate 30,648 of VMKM01003620.1, read as the reverse complement.
TTGTCAAACCTTGAATAAAGGTCAAACCTCAGAACACATTTCCAGTCAGAAACGTTCCTCTGTGACGCACAAACCTCCTCGTTCTCAAGAAAATTCATGTTTTTTATTTCAGTTTCATCTCTGAATCAGACAATATGAAAAGTGCTGACCCTTTTTTTCCTAACGTGACGAGTAATTCATCTATTTATCTGTTTATTTATGTATTATTTGGTTGCTTGAGTGCAGATGGTTGTGCTGCTGATTCGCAGAGGCAGATTATTTCCTTCTTGTTTATTGATCAGGTGTAGAAACAGAGAGCGTGAACAGTTGGAGATTTATTGACCAACAACTGATGGACGCAGCGACTGAATTGATCATCTTTAAAGTCCTGGACGTCTCTGAAATACTTTTTATTGTTGGATTCTAATAGATTAAGTTATTTTCTCACACAGTTAAAGTGCAGAACACACATAATTTAATTTACCAAATAATAAGTTAAGCATTCTTGAATTTTCAGCTTAAATTAAAAATGAAGGCACTTTAAATGTTTAAATTATTGAATGGATTTCATGCTATTTTGATACATTTTAGGGGGTTTAAAAATCATCATATTATTCAAATACCTTGTTATCCGTCTATTTAGTACATTTTAAGAGTTGTAAACCCCTTGAACTGTGGAGAAACCCCATTAAAACCCCATGATATATTACGATCCATTCATTTATCCATTGATAAATCCCATTCAAATTTACAGAGAGATGAAAGCCATTTATAAAAGCCTTCATTTTCCAATTAAGGTTTCAATTAACCGATGGCTTTTGTGCTATTTGGTCAATTTTAAGATGTATGATGTGTGTTTTTCCCTCAATAATCTAAAGTAGAAAAACTATAATCTAGCTGCTTTTTCTTTTTTTTTTTTTCATGGTAAATCTTTGTGGATCTTTTACCACTTTTACCAAAAACAAAACTCATCAAAAATTCCTCATTAACTTCTGGTGCATTATGGGTTGCCAGGTTTGAACTCTACTGTCAGCTAAAGCCAGCTGATTGCAGGATGGATTGGTGACTAGCTTCTGATTTACTGATGGAGCTAGGCTAGCAGTTTCCCCCTGCTGCCAGTCTTTGTGCTAAGCTAGGCTAACCACGCCCTGGACCTGTCTGTATACTGAAGATGAGTTGAACTGTTCCTTTAAACATGAAGCGAGAGAGAGAGAGAGAGAGAGAGAGAGGTAGACGACCTGTTGACAGTGATAAATAAGGCAGTTTGACCCTGAAAGTTGGAACAGTTTGTCTAACCAAACACACACACACACACACACACACACACACTGTTCCAGCTGGTTTAACAGGATCGTAGAATTTGGACATTTTCAGAAACACAAAACAAAACATTGACAGCAAAGATTCACAGCTCCGTCTGTTCCTCCGTCGCTGAGCAACATGGAGGCCGAGGACAGATGGATGAAGATCCAGTTTCTTCTCGCTGGTCTTCGTCTGTTGTTCGCGCTCTGATTGGTTCGCGGTTTATCTCTCTGAGCTGTAACAGCGTGCTGTGAGGGTCGCTGACGTGCACGAGCAACACACAGCTACTTCAGGTCGAGGTCAAGTTGCAGGGCGCACTGAATGCATCTAACAGTTTATCTTCTTCCTCTGCCACAGAGCTCCATTAATCAATTCATTTAAACGTTTTTTGTCGTTACTTCATTGATTATCTCGCTAAAGTCCAGAATTCAGAGTTTAGAATTAGTCTTAATTTTCCTCCTTTCATCTGCCCCGACTCACGAAGCACTGAGGTAATACAACAGATTTTACAGAATGAATAACTGGATACAGTTTGTAATATGTTACCTTGATTATACATGATGACGTTTATAGACCAGAGATGAATTTCTGAAGCCTGATCGTCGGGTTAAAGGAGCAGCCGTCCGTCCTTCTCCCTGAAAATGTTACGAGTTTCTGAAATCTTCAGGTTTGTTCTGCTGCTGTCGATCTGAATCTGACTGTCACTGTCCTGCTGCTGCTGAGAAAGAAGTGAAGCAGTTTGTGACAATAAACATCTGTCAAACATCAGCATTTCAACGTTGTCTTTGGCCTTCGTAGGAAAACACACACACACACACACACACACACACACACAGAGGAAGGGCTCCTTTCATGTGCAGCGTGCCGAACAACAGCTGAGGACGCCGTCCAAGAAACAGCCTGACAGATCAGACCTGTTCCTGAACAAACAGCAAAGTGTGTGTGTGTGTGTGTGTGTGTGTGTGTGTGTGTGTGTGTGTGTGTGTTTGCTCTTGCGTAAGTTGAACCTGCGAAGTCGTCACTATCCGTGTCTTTTTTCTCTCGCACTAATGCTCGCAGATAAAAGCTCGTTCATTTAAGTGTATTATTACTATTGTTAGTAGTACTGCAGTTAGTGTAATATAATACAGTATATCACTGCAGTAATACTTTAACCCCCCTATTTGTCAGGTATAAGCAGTAAAGGTGGAGCTGCAGCAGTGGCTGTGACACACAACTCAAATCACCCTCACAAAAAAAAACGTCCAGAAATCCACTTAGAACCCAGAGAACAAAGAGGCTGCAGAACCTGCCTGAGAATCCTGCTGTTTCTGGCTGTTCTTCAGTCTCACAGTGATCAGTGATAGCTGTCATCAACATCCATGATGCACTGCAGACAGGAGCTGCTGACAGATTATTCACTCACTGTTCATGGAGACACTTTGACTACAGGTGAACAAATACAGGTAAAAAAACTAACTGACTCCATGGAAACATTATACTTCTTGTTACATTCCCCAGAGCCGCCTAATTGTTGCCTGAGCCCCTGATCATTAAACACGTGATTTTGACGCTCTGTTTGCTTCCTGTTTGGCGACGTCAGTTTCTTTTAACCATAACCACGTAGTTATTATTGTAACCATGACAACGAAGTAGTAATTTTAACCCGAACCATGATCTTTCTCTAACCTTGACTATGTTGTGTTTGTGCCTAAACATAACCAAACCTTAACCAGAGCGTTGTCACATCGTAAAACAGATCAGAAAACACCGATCACACCAGCTCCCTTCTCACACAAAGAAGGGACGAGGAAGTAACGGGAGGACGGGATGGATGAGTCGGGGAACAGGAGAGAAAAAGAGGACGAGAAGGGAGGACAGGAAAGACGAAAGAAAGAGACCACAGGGAGAAATGAGTGGGAGGAGGCCAGAAAGAAAGAAGGTTTTTAGGCTTAATAGACTTAAAAATTAATGTCACAAGTTAATGTTAGTTATATATTTACATTATAACATCACACTTTTATAACCAGTGCTTTCATTTTATTATGAGAAGACAGAATGAGGACATTATGAATGTGTGATGAAACGCTTCATGGGAAGGGTGTGTGTGTGTGTGTGTGTGTGTGTGTGTCCAGATGTGGACTGTTCCCCCTGAGGCTCTGTCCAATGGGCTGCCCCCAAAGTGAGCCATCAGCCAATCAGAGAGAGGCAGAGAGCAGCACGGGCTGCAGCTGTGTTGTCTTTGTGACATCACAGCAGGGAGCCGGCCAATAGGAATGCAGCCAGAGAAACGCAGAGAGAGAGAGAGAAGTTCAGACCAAAGTCTTCATCAGTTTATGAACTAATTTCTCTCTCTTTCCTGGCGTATAACGAGTATTACAGCCTCATGAGGGCGGTTGTTCAGACTCTCTCAGACTTTAAGTAATGTGTGTTATATTGTGTGCAGTGTGTTTCCTGCTGAATCAGATCAGGTGTGGAGGAAAAACCTGCAGGGCAGGTGACAGAAACACTGCAGCAGGCTGTCAGTCAGGGGTGTTATACGCTCCGTGACGTCACCTTAAAAGCCTCCAAAGAGTACGTGTCGCTTCCTCCGACCAAACTGATTTCCATTTTTTAAAATCCTCCCGGCAAACAGTTCCCATCCTGTGCTGTTGCAAATAAAACCCTGCGAGTCTTTTCCTTTAAATTTCATTCTGAAGTCATTTCAGTTTCTGCAGGAAGTTGCTCGCTGACACAAACGGAGCCTGTAGGGTTTCATTCCACTCTCGGAGAGATTATTGGTTTGCGTCCTGCAGCTGTTGTTAAACTTGTTCTTCTTTGAAATGGTGTCACACCTTCCTGCTGCTCCCTGACGGGTTTCTTTAAATACTCTGCTTCACATAATGACCTCTTATCTAGAAACACGTTACCTGAACTACCTGGATGTTACCATGAAACCCGACACTCAGACTCCACTGGGTCAGAGGTTCAAACATTTAACACTTTAGTATTCAGAATAACTAAAGTATGAATTTAGAAACAAGATATCAGATACCAGTGGTAGAAAGCAACTAAGTACATTTATTTAAGTTTCAGGTACTTGTAGGCCTACTTTACTTGAGTATTAAAATCTTATGTTACTTTATACTCCACTTAATATCAGAGGGAAATATTGTACTTTTTACAGATGTAGTTACTGGTTACGTTTCAGATAAGATAGTTTCATTCAAATAACTGTTTGAGGCGTAAGGATGTAAAATTATCAAATATTTCACAAACAACGAGTAGAGAAAAGTCCAAAAACTGAAAACAGATTTGTGTTTCAGAACTTTTTTCTTCTTTCCTCTCCCATTAATCATCTCATGACCCCTCAGATTTATCTGGTGACCCTGTGGAGGGGCCCGACCCCTAGTTTGGGAACCACTGGACTAAACAAGTTAACCGTTTATAAAGTAGTTCAAACTAGTTAAACTAGCTAACTGTGTACTCTAACACTGATGCATCAGTATTAATAATCAATTATATAATACATAATAATGTGTCAGTCAAGGCTTATGTTTCTCCAGAACGAGTACTTTTACTTCTGATACTTTAAGTACATTTTGCTGATAATAAGAAGTCACATCACTGACAGAAATCAGCATCTTGTTCTTCAGTATAAACACATAACCTCCAATGTCCAGATGTAGTTGTAAGATACCTCAGTTGGGCAGTTAATAATAAAATAATAATAATAATTTTATTACTAACTTTATACTATTTTTATAAATAGTTTTGATAAAAACATATACAGGAATAATTCCACATCTCAGCAGCCCATGAAACTGAACTCAAAACAAATGCCGCAAAAACTGATCAGATTTGTATTTGTAGAGAAAAGTTGATGGTTTTCCCCTTCACTTCAATACAGCCAGAGTAAATGAGAAAACAACACCATCTAGTGGTCATTAGACGAACTGCAACTGACGCCTTCCTGTCTGTCTGTCTGTCTGTCAGTGTGTCAGGGAATGAGTAACCAGCTGACGTTGTTGGGGACTCGTGATAATCACTATGACAACATGGTGAGGATGTACTCCAACTGCTCCGTGGTCCTGGAAAACCTGGAGATCACCTACACCCTGGAGCACCAGGACCTGTCCTTCCTCCAGGTCTGTCTCAAGTGCTGGATTTGTTCTGGTTTTCAGGGCTGTCTCACTTTCAGCTGGAGTGTTTTAGTCTTTAAATGGTTGATTTTTTTTTGGTGTCAAACATACTTACTGAACATTTCCCAAATCATCCATGAGTTTTTAGATTGATTACCTTCTTTCCAGGCAGCTGTTGCTTTCAGTTCATTCCTATGAGACTTGCTGAACACTCAAGTCCTCTTTATTTCTGTCAGAGCGACGTTTTCCTCCTGTGGTGCTGCAGATGTGAGCAGGGAGCTTCAATCAATTTCAAATCTCTCTTTGTGTTGCATTTGAGGGCGCTCTGACATCCGTGAACTGAAGGTCATCTGCCAAACAGCGTTGCCTTCAGGAGCTCCGTTATCAGAAAAATCAAACCCAGAAGACGAACATGGAGGCTGTGAAAAGGATCATGTGGGTTTTTCAAAAAGTAAAGCAGGTCAGAGCGCCCTTCATCGCATCAACAGAGGGAGTTCAAAACAGCTGCAACTGTAATGTGATGGATTATCCCTCTGCAGCAAGTCTCACATGAACTGCACATTTCAAGAAGTTTCCTTTATCGATCATTGAACATGTTAACAATCAACACAGTGCACATTATTTTCAGAATAACAGACTCTATAAACGTCTGGTGTGGCCCATAATCTGCCCAGAATCAATGAATTACAGCATTTACAAATGAGTAAACTGAGCAATAAATTTAATAAAATTATTCTGTCACTTAAAGCTCTGACTAGTAGCCAACAACGCTGCACAACTTCCAGACTTCATTGGAGGACGTAAATTATATGTGACCGAACATGCAGGTCACACTGAAGACAGCAGACTTTAGTCTACGATGTCAGGTAATAATGTTTTAATCAATTAAATGAACCAATAATCAATAAATCATTGACGTCCCTAAAGTGAACTGAGTCCAGCAGCTGCCTCGAGGGAGGAAATCAATCTAAAGGCTGTTGGATGATTTGGAAAATGAAAGATCATAAACTGAACCGTGCCAGTGAGATTTTCTTGCAAAAATAACATGATTCCTTGATGATCACCTTCTTCTTCTCTTTCTCCAGTCCATCCAGGAAGTTGGGGGCTACGTTCTGATCGCCATGAACGATGCTGAAACCATCCCATTGGTCAATCTGAGGCTGATCCGAGGCCAGAACCTCTACGAAAGCCAGTTCGCTCTGCTGGTGATGTCGAACTACAACAGGAACCACTCGTCTGCAACTCTCAACTACACCAGCGGGCTGAGACAGCTGCAGCTCAGCAGCCTGACAGGTACACACACACACACACACACACACACACACACACACAAACACACACAAATACGATATACACAAACTCACAGACACGAGGCATCACACACAGAGCCAGCAAATGCTAACTTTTCCCAGCAAATGCAGAGCCGGTGAGTAGTTCAGGGGCCCTCTGAGTCTTGATCACCCTGTAAATACACAAAGCCAATGGGTAGTTCAAGGATCCTTGAATATGGCAGCTCCTGGCAATTAAACAGAGCTGGTGATTAGTTCAGGGACCCTCAGAGTGTGAAACTCCCAGTAAATAGACAGAGCCAGTGAGTAGTTCAAGGTGGCCTGGGAATATAAGGTTTTCTCAGCAGATACACAGAGCCAGTTGGTACTTCAGCGGGCAAATATGCTGCTTGGAAAGCCTGAAATATCAGCGGCTGTTTGAGGTCAGAGAGGAGCAACTGCACCTGATCATGTTGGCTTTTAATATTGTTCAAATATAACCTTTTTAATTTTAATTCCTTGTTGACAAGAAGAGCTGCTGTGGGCCTTCAATAGTTTTCTTGCTCATTTACTTTTCATTACACTATTAAGCGCTCATTGTGTTCTGCTTCATTTCATTTTACAAGCTGCTGAGGAGTGTCGGTGATGTTGCCTCAGTCATTGTGCTGGCAGCGGGCTGGGAGAAGGGAGTTGGCGCATTTAGAAATCTTCTGTCAACACCAGATTGTGCTCTGGCAGCAGGAAATAGACCTCACCCGTATGAGCTTTGGCTGATGACGTCGATGCTTTACTGTGCATGCATCCAGAAAGCTGTTATATCCCGCAGTATTAACTGTACTTTAAGTGAGCTCTGTGTTGCTCTGTGTTGCAGCTCTAGGTGGTGGAGGACGTGTAGAAACTTGAATTGTGGTGGTGATGATGTCATTTGGTTTGATTGCAGAAAAGAAATAGCACATAATATATTTTCCTGAGAATTTATTCTGTAGATTTATTAAAAAATGTCTTTAAATGTCTTTTAAATGAGCTCATTAAGATGAATGAAACAGTCAAACCCAAACCTCCATGTTTTATAGCATTAAATTAAAATATTCTAGATGTTTTGTGCTTCATTTTAAAGACACTAATTTTAAGATATGGAAACTAGTGCATTTCCCAGAATATCAGATTCATCAGGTTCAGGTCAGGTTCCTTTAAAGTGAACTATAACAGCTTATCTGCTTGTATCTGAAATTCTTCAGCATGTGACGTGTCTTGAGAACTGATCTTGACTTCAGTTTAGGAACTATTTAGCTTTCGTAACCTGGAACCTTTTATGTGACTTTGTGCCCGTGACTACTGTACCGTCCATGATGGTAAGGGACCATCTGTAAGGGACGTCTGGTGCGCTGTGGGTGTCAGCTAAAGCTGGTCAAATGAAACAGTGGCGATCTACGCCTTTAAACACTCCTTTCCAGTTCACAAACAGCTCTGTCACGCCAATATGGGGCCATTCACTACTTACTTAGCTTGCCAACCCCTGGCAATGTGCAACAAGTCCACCTGTTCTACAGAGCCGGATCCTGCGCACATCTCCACTCACGATTACTCTGCGAACAACCTGCTCGGCTTCCAGGACGTCTAGCTCCTGGAGTCTGCAGCACGACCGACAAGTGAAAGGAGGAACTCTGGTATCAGCGGAGAAAACACAAAGCAGCGTAACAGGAGTGTCACTCGGTTGAGTTCGACCTTAGTCTTTGACTTTACATTACTGTTGGACTCAAAACTGTGGGGCACAAACTGTACGACGCGCTGTTGGGTGAAACTAAGTTCTAACTAAGACTCAGCACGTACTCGTCTCTCAGTGCTCATAAGTTGGTGTTTCAGTCTGTGACAGGAGACTTAAATTCTGGGACTTTGGATCTGAACTCTTTGACTTGGACCTGGACCCTCACGTAAGACTGGAATTCATTGACTTGACTTGACGACTTATTTCTTGAACTCCATGATCCTAAAACTTTATCATTCATTATTCATTTCTGTCATCGTCTCCTCACAGAGATCCTGAAAGGAGGGGTAAAGATGACCCACAATCCCTTGCTGTGTAACACTGAGACCATCCAGTGGTTGGACATCCTGGACAATAACAGCAATCCCAGCATGCTTTTCAAGATGGACACCTTCACACTTAAATGTATGCAGAATAATGATGAGGTTTTCTCATTAAGCTGAGGCCGTGATCTGCAGGGTTTTACTGAATATTAATGTGTGTGTTTCCAGGTGAGAAGTGTGATCCCAGGTGTGTCAGCGGTTCGTGTTGGGCAGCAGGACCGGATCACTGCCAGAGATGTAAACACACACTCGCTCGAATACACACCTCTACATCTTGTGTGCTTCCTCAGTCACTGTTTCCCTCTTGTGCATTTTCTCTCCATCTTTGTCTTGTCGTCTATCTACTGTACATTATCTTACCCGTCTACCTTTCTCCACCTTTTATCCTCCTTCTCTTCTCTGTTTCATCTACTCTTTCTCTTCCTTGTCCTTCCCTCTATCTCTCATCCCTTCATTTTGTTTAACTTCACTTAATCAACATTTAAACCTAATATATTCATATTCAGAGTGCAAATAAACGAACAAAATGTAATGAAATGTCTCTCTGTGTCTCTACTAGTCACCAAGTTGCAGTGTGCAGAGCAGTGCAGTGAAAGGTGTCAGGGTCCAAAACCCATAGACTGCTGTAATGAACACTGTGCTGCTGGCTGCACTGGACCTCGAGCCACAGACTGCCTGGTCAGTGTCTGAACGTCTTTGTGTGTCAGTACTGTAGCACTGTCGCCTTCACAGTGTGTTGCTCTTCCAATTCTTGATTCATGTCTGACTCGAGCCGAGGCTTATCCTGTCCACACGTCAAGTGTCCTTGGGCAAGATACTGAACCCTGAGTTGGTCGTGATGTGCGTGCTAGTGTCTCGCGTGCTAGTGTGAAAAGTGTAAAGCGCTAAATAAATGCCGTCCAAGTCATTTCAATGTAGTTCAAACCAAATGATTTCACTCACTTCTCACTCGGTCACTGCATTTTCTACATTTCCCAACTAATAAAATGTCGCCTGTGGTTGAGTTATGCTTCACTTGTTATCCACAACTCAATCGCTGCAAAATTCTCTTCCTACCTGGTATATTTAGAAAGTAAAGCTACAGTTACACACAATGAAGATTGTCTTTCTTTCTGTCTCTCTACTTCTTCTCCAGGCCTGCAGGGAATTTAATGATGATGGAACCTGTATAAATGCCTGTCCTCCTCTGACACTCTACGACCCCAAGACCCACCGGGTGGTCAACAACCCTAAAGCCAAGTTCACCTTCGGGGCAGCATGTGTCAAGGCCTGCCCACGTACGGACTTTAAACCTATTTTATTGAGACCAACCCTGTAATTCATTCTACATATATTCAAAGAATCACATCAAGTCCTGATAGCTTCCCCTATAGGCTGCAGTGTTTATTACAGCCACAATATGAAAGTGTTGGAGAGAACGAATGACATTCTAATGATTTAGCTGAAGAATCTGTGACAGTTCAAGGGGAATGTTTTCACACATCAAACTACTGCATATGTGTAAATAATATACAGCCTTCAGTGTCTCAGAGGGAGCTGTGTGATAAATGTCCTCGAGTGATGTCACTTGAGTCAGTGTCGGTCGGGGCTGAAGATGAAAACAGTCTGTTGGTGTGAAGTTAGAAAGAAGTGAGCTGACAGACCTCTGCTGCAGGCTACATTAGCCGCTGCTAGCATAACACACTACAATCTCTGACTGAACTGTCGGCAATTGAGTTGCATTATGGGTAATGTAGGCGGCAGGATTTGACAAGGAAGAAGAATGTGTGGAATAAAAAAAGATGATATCTCTGGTTCTGCTGTATTGATTTTTAGACTTTTTGAGTCCGACAATGTTGTAGGAGCGCAGTGATAAATCAGTGGAGTCCTTTAACTTTTGTTAGACATTAATAAAATTCTGCTTTGCTTTTGGTTGCATATAGATAACTACGTGGTGACAGGTGGATCATGCGTGCGCAGCTGCAGCCCTGGAACGTACGAGGTGGAGGAGAACGGAGTCCAACGCTGCAAAGCATGCGACGGAGCCTGTCCTAAAGGTAGAGAGACCTAGAGAGAGAGAGAGAGACCCGAACACTAAACAAATAACCTGACGGACTCTTTATGTTCTCCAGCCTGTGACGGAGTCGGGGTTGGCGCTCTGATCAACACCATCGCCGTCAACGCCTCCAACATCGAATCCTTCAGGAACTGCACTAAGATCAACGGGGACGTGACCCTCATTGAAATCTCCTTTACTGGGTCAGACACTCTTCACAGAATTCAAAAATAATATTGACAGTGTCCTGGTTACTTTGGAGAATCTACAGAGTTCATTGTGAACTGTTTCCACTGCAGTTTTTTTTTTTGACTGAATATTTACTGAGTGCGTCCGCTCATTTAGGGTTAGGTTAGGTTCGAGAAGGAAAAGTACACGTTCTGTGATCTGTGACAGCAACACTTGATACTAAGGGTTTTTTTCATTGGGTCTTCCAGGGACGCGCACTATAAAATCCCACCCATGGACCCAGCTAAACTGGAGTACTTCAGGACAGTGAAGGAAATCACAGGTAGGTCAAAGGTCGTCAGTACTTCTCTTCAGTAGTAACACTGCATTGTTTTGTCTGTGTTGTTAATATGATGGAATAAGGCTTTTAAAACTTCGACTGTTCCCTCTGATATTGATATTGTTGCTGGTGCAGTAACATCGATGGTGTAGTGACTGAAACTCACTTAATTGTGTTAAAAACAGCTACTAGCAAAGTTTCTGAGAAGCCCTTTGTAGTGTCGTCTCCTGACTGTGGGAAGAGTTTCACATACAGAGGATGGTTGAACTCATCGAACAGTGCAGGTACAGTCAGTCAGTGTGTGTGTGTGTGTGTGTGTGTGTGTGTCCTCCAGGTTTCTTGCTGATCCAGTCCTGGCCAGAGAACCTGACCTCTCTGTCAGTGTTTGAGAACCTGGAGATCATCAGAGGAAGAACAACACGCGCGTGAGTTAGTCCATAAAAGTGATTGTTATAAAAACTTTTTCCAGCTCATAAATCACATCCTGTGCTCCCATTTTGTTTGCAGAGTTTTGCTTCATCACAGTTAATCCATCACATCATGTCAGCTGCTGTTCTAACTGTTAAACTGGTAAACTAATCTAAGCTCAGAGGTCCATTTACTAGCTTTTGGGCCGAGTTAGTGTTTTGTCTATTTTGCATCAGTGGGGTTCAGGTTGGGATGAGATGAACAGACGTAGCCTCCTGTACACATACAGACATGGCTGGTGCTGGACCTCAGTATAGAGCTTATAGTGCGCTTTACCAGAAAACCAACCAATCATATTTGATATATTTTGCAGGAACAGAAAATGAAAGGTTATAGCGCCCCCTACAGACCAGACTGGAGAAGTGACCCCAATGTTTTGACGTACAAAGCTCAAGACCTGAGTCGGACATGTTGTTATTACATGTTACATTTTGGGTAAAGTTCGGGAAAGAAGGTGGTTTTAGTCAAATATCCAAAAAGTCAACGAGTCCTGTTCAAGTCAGCGTTGACGCCACCATCTTTCCAGAAGCTTAACTTTGCAAAACAAATGAAATACATTGACAGTGAACGTCACACGGATTCATTCAATATAAACCTTTTCTTGTTGTGTTTGTTAAAAATATTATCTAGATGCGTTGAGTATCCTTCCAAATGCATTTTCTAAAGCAAATATATGAACGTGATTTTTAGGAGGCAGGTTGTTAGATAGACAAACCAGGACCGATTCATCGTCCCTGACACTGATGTCATCTCCAGGGAGAATTAAACTTGACCTACCCCACTTCCACACCTCCACAAACCAGAAACAACTCTTTGTTAGTAGCTGGATAGTAAATGTTGCTCATAAACCTTCCCTCATATCACATGTGTCTCTCCAGTCAGCACAGTTTGGCGGTGGTGAATGCGAACCACCTCCGCTGGCTGGGTCTGCGCTCTCTGAAGGAGGTGAGTGCCGGGCGGGTGATACTGAAGGACAACTCTGAGCTCTGCTACACCCGGCCCGACCAGTGGAGCCGCCTCTTCAGGTCCAGCGACCAGGCCACCAGTATGTCCAACAACGCCCCCCCTGATGTCTGTGGTGGGTTTCTAGATGTGCGTCGGGTTCGTTATTGCCATCACTGCTTATTGAAGTGAATGAAATTAGAAAATCCTCTTGTCTCCGTCACACAGAACAACAGAATCGAACCTGTGACACAGAGTGTACAGATGAGGGCTGCTGGGGTCCAGGTCCCTCCATGTGTGTCTCCTGCCGGCATTTCAACCGCAGGGGGCGCTGCGTGGCGCTCTGCAACCTGCTGCAGGGGTGAGGGAGCGATTTGAACCACAGCAGTGCAGATTCTCCCTGCTGGGACTTGAACCTGTGACCTTATTACTTATTATGCTCACATGTGAAAATGTTGTGTTTCAAATTTAGCTGATGTTCAGTTTTTAAAGCTACAAGGTGACTCAGTGAGACCCAGCTGGTTGAAATTTGTAAAATTACCTGGAAATTTCACAAGAAAAGATGTCAATAAAGTAAGAGTAGTAATATACTTTATACTATACTTTTAAACTACACCTTTGTGTAGACCAGCAGCTGCCAGTGGAGTTCTTAACATACCTGCCTGCATGTGTTAGTGGATAACAATGCATTGTACTTTATATGCTCGTTTTTCTTTTTCTGTAAAGTAACTACAGCTGTCAGGTAAATAAAGTGAAGTAGAAGTATAAAGAATTGTAACTATGTATAGTACTTTCTACCACTGGTTAAAGTAAAGTATACCGTAAATTCTCAAACAGTAGTTGGTGCCTTCATTTACGTCAACTGCAGAGAGAACCAGGATTTGAAACAGGATGATATTAGAGGCAGGCTGCTTTTCTTATATTTAATACCTGCTTTTGTTTGACAGTTGGTTGGTTGTCCTCTCTGGGCTTCCGTCCTGACTGCTGATGTTTCTCTCTGTGTGTTTTTCTGCAGCGAGCCCAGAGAGGTGGAGGTGAACAGCAGCTGTGTGGAGTGTCACCCAGAGTGTCTGCTGAAGACCGGGATCCTGACCTGCAACGGACCGGTCAGTCCAGCTGCTGGGGTTCAGCAGGGGTTCGTGATAGGATCAATTATGGAAAGAAAATAGTATTTGATTTCTTGTGTAACAAAATAATCTTTAAAAAAGCTTTTCTGAACTTTCAACCACAAATCGTGTCTTCTGCATGGTCTTCTTCAGCTGAATGAGGTTCCAAACATAAATTTGTACATTGATCTTAGATTGAATTAACTTTCATGCTCAAACTACATCTCTTAACTTTTGTGTATCATCAAATGATAAGTTAATAATTTAAAGCTCTTTTCTAAATACAATTCCTTGAGGCAAATTTGCATTTATGAATAATGAGATAAGCAACGCAGGATAATAATTACTGAGTAGTGAAAAAGTTCAACAAAATTAAAAACAAAGTTAAAACCGAAATGTTTCATTATTTTAAACATTTGAAATACGTTAAAAGACAAAAATCTGAACAGATCAGGTTGAGCCATGCACCGAAAATTCAACTTTAAGAACCGATCAAATTTCGTATAGATTCTTCTGAACATGCCTCACCCGCCCTCATGTCTCCTCCATCCTCACCTGCAGGGTCCAGACCAGTGTTCCCAGTGCAGCCATTTTAAAGACGGCCCCCACTGCGTGCCACGCTGCCCCCGCAATGTGCTGGGAGACGGAGACACGCGGATCTGGAAATACCCCGACCGGATGGGCCAGTGCCAGCCCTGCCACCAGAACTGCACGGAGGGGTGAGACACGTTGCTGATTCATCATTCAGAGCTGCCTGACGTCTGTGATGTTGGAAGAAGAAAGGTGTGTGTATGTAAGGCGTTTTGTGTCTCTGTGTCTGCAGGTGTTCAGGTCCTGGACTGTCTGGATGCACAGGGTAAAACTACAACTCTGGCTTTCACTCACCAAAACTCAGCGTTACCAAAGTTCACAGAGAAGCAGCTTGTTGCAGACTTTTTCTGTTCCCAGTCAATCTGCATGTTGTCTCAAATCCTGTCTGTCACCTGATCTATTTTGTCACATGAAAGCTTATATCAGGGCTTCACAATGATATGAGAAGACTTGAAAAAATGAACGTCTATGAGAGAGTTAGACTGACATTAGAACTGGTCATGCTAAAGTAACCTGTGTAATTCATTTCACCGGGGTAACATCCCTAAAGGTGTGTTCAGATAGAAAGTGAAGTGAATTTCCACCATTCTAAAGGGATGTTGCACAGATTAGAATGGGAGTCAACAGGAATTCCTCACTCCTGCCTTAGCATGCTACATTTAAATGGAGATGTGAATTATACCATAGCAGTATGAGGGCAGTTGATGTACATTCAACCAAAATTTCAATAGGCGCCAGCATAAATTCATACTTAGCATTCTAAATTTGAATAGGAGGCTATGTTAGCATGCCAACATTGGATGTGAGTCAATGGGAATTCCAGTGTTGCGCATTAAATATAAATGGGAGTCATTTCAATGCAAAGTCTTCCCTTGCATGCAACATTTCAGTGGTCTAAGTGAGCATGCTAAGTTTAGATGGGAGATAATGGTAATTCAAACTTGCAGGCTAAATCTGAATGAGAGTCAATGGGAATGTTACGAGAGTATGCTAATTTAAAGTCTATTTGTATTCCGCCATAGCATGGTAGAATGAAATGGATGAATATGGAAATTCTAACTTAATGTGCCTAAATTTAATGGACGACTATGATGAGAAATTAAAATCAGTGTACCTCAGGATAAATTACAACACAAACGTCCTGCGCTCTGTGTCTCCTCACAGTGCTGCCACCCACTCCACGTTGGCGGTGAGCGTGGTTGGTGGGCTCTTGATTGCTGTCATCGTGTCATTGGTTATCTTTGTGTTGCTACGGCGACGACGAATCAGGAGGAAGAGGACCCTGCGTCGCCTGCTGCAGGAGAGAGAGGTGGGAGAGGGAGTGTTCATTTCGTTCTCAGGTGGACTTTTGACCTCAGGACTAAGAGTGAAAATAAAAATAGTCATAATAGGACACAAAAATACACACTTGTGAAACACACAATCACAATCCTGTACGCATGTAATGTTACTGTTGGATTCAATTAGTGTTTAAAATGTGTGTGCTGTAGCTGGTGGAGCCGTTGACTCCGAGCGGTGAAGCTCCTAACCAGGCGCTGCTGAGGATCCTGAAGGAGACGGAGTTTAAGAAAATCAGGGTGCTCGGCTCCGGGGCCTTTGGGACCGTCTTCAAGGTAAGAATGTTTGATACACGCAAAATATCACTTTATGATACTTTTACTGAAGCCAGTGTGTCACAACTTCAGCCACACTAGCAGCTGCAGGGAAGGGAATGTCTGTCGGTCCACCACTTCGGTCCAAACTGAAATATCCCAACAACTATCAGATGGATTGCCATGAATGTTTGTACAGAGATTCATGTTCCCCTCAGGATGAACTGTAATAACTCTGGTGATCCTCTGACTTTTCCTCTAGCGCCATCATCAGGTCAACAAAATACCTGCAGAACTACAGACATTCCCATCAGCCTCAGCTGCACTCTGTGTTTACTGCTAATTAGCTAATGTTAGCATGCTAACAGGCTAAACTAAGATGAACATGGTGCACATTATATCAGCATTTTAGCATTGTCATTGTGAGCTTTTTAGCATGCTGATGTTAGCATTTAGCTCAGTATAGGCTCACAGAGCTGCTAGCATGGCTGCATTCACACTGTCTCCCAATTTCACTTTGTATCAGAAACACAGATTGACAAGCTTTTAACTTTTAATTTGTAACCAGTTTTAGTTATCAATTAACTAGTGGGGGGTGCTGTTTTACTTTATTCATTTGTTTTTTACTTATTATAATAAAAAAAAACATTTTTAAAAAGTTCATCACCCTGCTGTTTCTGTAGTGACTATAATGAATGTTATTAGGGTCTGTGGATCCCTGAAGGAGAGGATGTGAGGATCCCAGTGGCCATCAAAGTTCTCAGAGAGGCCACATCACCTAAAGCCAGCAAAGAAATCCTGGATGTAAGACCTCTTCTTCTTTGATTCTTCTCTTTCATGTACTTGTTCCTTCTGTTCTGTTCTTCTTTTTCTTCTTGTTCCCCTCCTCTTCCTCTTCTCCTGCTTGTTGATCCTCTTTCCTCTTCTCTTCCTTCTTCCTCCCACTGAGCCAGGTTATTACTGATTTGTGTGCTCAAAATAATTATTTTGCAATTATTATTTATTCATTTTAGTATTTTGTTCTCTTGGATTACAAATCTTGATGAAGGTGTAGCACTGCCCTCCACCTGATAGTAAAAAGGGGTCAAATCAATTCATTTGAGGGTCCAAATTATTTATCTAAGTGAGCAAATTAAGTAATTGAAGGGTATAAGTCAATAAACGAATGGACAAAATAAGTATATTGAAGATAAAAACGATCCTCACATGGCTCCGAGCCCTCCTGCTTTCCTCGTCCTGCACGTCCTTTAGTGATTGTGGACTTTGTGGCCTATTTTCTTCCTATTTTCAACACTAACGCGTATTTGTGTGTGTGTAGGAAGCGTATGTGATGGCGAGCGTGGATCACCCTCATGTGTGTCGTCTGCTGGGGATCTGCCTGACGTCGTCGGTCCAGCTGGTGACTCAGCTGATGCCGTATGGCTGCTTGCTGGACTACGTCCGACACCACAGGGACCAAATCGGGGCTCAGTGGCTGCTGAACTGGTGCGTCCAGATCGCCAAGGTGAGCCCAGATAAACAGGTTCTGTCAAGGATTGTAAATTATCTAAGTAGATCTTCTACAAACCAGCAACCGTCTGCTCATGAGCTCATGTTTCAGGGAGTGCAGAACTTTTGTCTCCCCCTTCTGGCTGTGAGAGTAACTACACAAACACTGATGTCTGCCTACAGGGGAGCTGCTCACATCTCCACAGCTCCAACACAATAATCCATCATTTAGGCAGAGTAACTGTAATATTTTACAAAGACCAACCTGTCCAGGAGCAGTAAGGCCACATCCTGTCTGGCCTCAGTCCCTGCTCTTCTTCCAGCCTCTCCACAGATGGTTCTCCTGTTAGTTTCTGTTTCTGACTGTAGTCCTTCCTCTGAATGCAGAGTTTCTTTTTTATCTGCAGCATCAGAAACTTTTCTTGGAGCTTCTCAGGTTTTTCCTCCAGACTCCTGGTTGCTGCAGCTGCTCCGTCAGACCAGAGCCATGTAGAGAGAACTATCTGAAGTCTACGTCAGTCATGTGACCATCAGGCATTTTAAACTTCTGTTGATGTGACTCTCTGTCTACATGGCTCTGGTTTTACTACCAGATTTAAAAACTCTGGTATACTGCGACACACAGAGAGATTTACCTGGAGGTGATCGGCTTAATCAGCACTGTGTGAACTCGTCTGGCAGCGGCTTGGATGTAACAGACATTAATTTATCTGTAAAAGTCCCACACTCCAGCTTTAATAAGAAAATCTCCTTCCTCACTCGCTGCCTGAGGCATCAGCTCTGTCTGCAGCTCACTTTAAGCCTGCTGAGGCCTATTAGCCTGATCACAAGCAGGAAACAGTGTGTGTGTGTGTTGAGGCAGCGTTAATCTATTCTGTCTGATTTGGATCTTAAAGTGCTGGGAAAATCACAAACAACAAGGTCATGAGCTCAGGGTAAAATCTTTATGTTGTTCTGCAACATTCAGTCTGACAATTTCTGTAACTTGTAACTTGGTCAGCTGTGTGGAGGTAAGAATGTAAGCTGGGTTTGAACTTCTCTCTCAGCTCTTTATTCATTTTCTACATAACTATTTCAGTCACTTTTAATGCGAACAACAGAGTGCAACACTATGAATGTCTGCCAGGAGAGACGGTCAGAAAATGTGCCCCGTTATCTCCATATTTAAACGATTTCACATCTCCTCCCTCTCTATGACAGCAGGCTTTAAACACCATAAACACTTCAGACTCGTACAAACACGTTCTCATCTTGCACAACCTGATAACGCAGAGCTTCAGCAAAAAACTGCAGCATCGTCTGGCTAAACAAAGGTGAATCTGGCTCAGCTTTTACCGGATCACTGCTTTCTTAACAAAGGACCTGAGAGACAGTAATAAAATGATACAGTACAAAGTAAAACCAGAAAAATGAGGTAAAATAACAAATGAAATAAATAAGCCAGTTTAAAACGGTGTGTTTTTAGCTGACATTTAAAAGGAAGCACAGAAGAAGTGATGTAGATTGTGAACAGTAACTCATTCCACTGTTTAGGACTTCACCTGTACATGAACCAACACGCCCCCACAGGGCTGCTTTCAGTCACAACACCCACTTTAACCTGTGTGTGTGTGTGTGTCTGCAGGGGATGAACTACCTGGAGGAGCGTCACCTGGTGCATCGAGACCTGGCGGCGAGGAATGTCCTGGTCAAAACTCCTAACCATGTCAAGATCACCGACTTCGGCCTCGCCAAGCTGCTGACAGCTAACGAGAAGGAATACCATGCTGACGGAGGAAAGGTGTGTTTGTTATTTATTAACAGGTTTCATTGTTACCCAGGAGATGTTCTAGAAAACACTGGTTTTATGTCAGGATATTTATTAATGTACACAGAGTTTGGAGTTGGAGTTGGAAGGTGGATTTTTCTCTTTTGATGGAGCTACAGGTGCTAGCAGTTTCCCCCTGCTTCCAGTCTTTGTGCTAAGCTAGGCTAAACATGCACAGAGACGATTTCCATCTGCTCATCTGACATTTTTGATTTCCTAAAATTCTCAGATGGTTCTTCTAACGATATATTAATGTGTAAAACTGCTTAGTTGTTTGAAATCACCTTGGGACTCTTGTGAGACGTTCAGTGTCAAGTCAGTTTGAAAACCAGCAATATGTTTGTCCCTCTCTGCTCTCTGTAGGTCCCCATTAAGTGGATGGCGTTGGAGTCGATCCTCCAGTGGACCTACACACATCAGAGTGATGTCTGGAGCTACGGTGAGTCAACCTGCGGCTCTCCAGCCTGCACAAGGTCCAGAGGTCACGTTTGATTAAAGAATACCTGTAGTCAGACTTTGACCTGCTCTCACTGTGGCGTTGGACATGTTATATTAATATATTCCTGGTCAAATATCAAGAAGTCTCAGACACATTTTACTTTGTTCATATCTTGACGTCAAGATAAGACTAACACCATCAGCAGCTGGAGCTTTCGTATTTTTTATTTTCCTGCTAACAGACCGCAGGTTTCAGTTGACAGCAGCAACCAATCAGTGATCAGAACTGAGCCTGTCTCTGGTTTTCAAACTGGAAAAAAACCAACAGTTTAATGCTTTTGTTGTTGAGACTCATGACTTGAAGCTTTCACACTTTCCATTTAAAAAAGCAGCTGCCGCCTCTGTGCTCCTGACATTCACAGCTGCTGTTTTCTTTTATTAGTGTGTATTTTGTTCCTGTTTAGCTCCAAACTAATGATTGGTTCAATCCATATTGCAACAAAGTTGAACAGTTTTACACAACCAAGTCAAATGTGAAAACATCACTTTTTGTGTGTATAAATGGTTAAATACTCTTTCCTTAAATTACTCAAACAGTTAACTTTTTACCAGTCAGTTTCTACTTCTGCCTTCTTCTGATCACAGTTGTCTTTGTGTTGATGCAACTTTACCAACCAGCGAGTCAGTTTTAGCAGCTGATGGTCTGTGGTCCGCAGGTGTGACGGTGTGGGAGCTGATGACGTTCGGCTCCAAGCTGTACGACGGCATCCCGGCCAGTGAGATCGCCTCGGTGCTGGAGAGAGGAGACCGGCTGCCCCAGCCCCCCATCTGCACCATCGACGTCTACATGATCATGGTCAAATGTAAGAGCCGAGGAAACCAACAACAAACCAACAAGAAACCAGTCTACAGTCACGCCAGCAGCTCTGTGAGGCTGTGTTTAGGCTGGTGCTTTAAACTATATGCTAACTTCAGCATGCTAACAGGTTTAATGTTTACCATGTTCACCATCGTAGTTTAGCATATTAGCATGCTAACATTAGCTAATGATCAGTAAACACAGAACCCAGCTGAGGCTGATTGGAATGTCTGTAGTTCTGCAGGTATTTGGTCATAAACCAAAGTGTTGGACACATTAACATGTTGACCTGATGGTGGCGCTAGAGGAAAAGTCAGAGGATCACCAAAGTTATTACAGTTTAGGGGAACATGAATGTCTGAACCACATTTCATCACAATCCATCCAATAGTTGTTGAGATATTTCACTCTGGACCAAAGTGGTGAGCCAGCCGACATCGACATCCCACGCTGCTAGCATGACTTAAAAAGACGATAGTACCATGGTATAATAAACACCTGGGCAATACCAGACACCTGAGAGTTCAGCTGAGGAAATGTTTATGTAAATGATTTCCTCTGTCCTGCTCTCCAGGTTGGATGATCGACCCGTCCAGTCGACCCACGTTCAGAGAGCTGATAGTGGAATTCTCAAAAATGGCCAGAGATCCGTCCAGATACCTGGTCATACAGGTACATTATGGTTCATTACAACATGGGTCTTATTTTGGTAGTTTTGTCCATCGTAATAATAACATTGTACTCACCAAGTTAACTGCTGAGATCTCTTAAAGTCAAAGTAAAGTTAAAACCAAACCTATGTCACTATTTGCCTTTAATAATGCGTTTAGACTTTCCTTTGCAGGTTTGAATGTCACATGTACATCGTTTTGTACAACTAACAAAAAATCTGACAGTTTTAAAGTCAAACTTGAGCTTGTTGGTCAAAATAACCAGATTTAATAGTTTGTAAATAACCCAACAGTAATATAAAAAATACAGCACTAAAACTGGGTCTAAACAGCCCATTGGTACTGGGTAAAGATGACCCAGTATTGTCGTCTTGACCTCAACAGGATTTTTTGAGTTCTAACCCACTTGACCATTAGTGGCTCACCAAAAAAGAAAAAAAACCTAACCAAACAAATGTTTTGCCTCCTCCTAAGTGTCAAAGAATGAACTGATCTGACTCCTGTCTCAGGGTGACCTCCCCAGTCCATCAGACAGCAGGTTTTACTCTCGCCTGCTGAGCTCAGACGGCATGGGGGATGTGGTCGATGCCGATGAATACCTGGTTCCTTACAAAGGACTGGGTGACCATGACAACCATCCCTGCAGTGCCACGGTACACACACACACACACACACACACACACACACACACTTCTCTTACAGTTAGCTTTGTGTGAGATGACTCAGGAAGTCTTTAAACCTGCAATAACGGATGTTTTTGGCCACTTGTGATCACGTGAAATACATTTGTGTTGTCGATGCATATGGAGATCAAAAATAGTGGATAAAAGGAACAAAACAGTGACCATTAAACAGAATCAGAATATATCTGGCATACCTTTTTCTTCTAGTGTTACGTTTACTTGATGATCTCTCTTTTTTCATCTCAGAACGGGCGTCCAGTCAGAGAGAACAGCATCGCTCTGCGTTACATCTCTGATCCGACTCACAACTCGCAGGATAAAGAAGACTTCACCAGCCACGGTACACATCTGTGTGGATTATTGGCAAAGTATTATTAAAATTAACAACAAAATAAAGAGTCGGTCTAGACCTGCTCTATATGAAAAGTGCCCTGAGATAACTTTATGATTTGGCGCTATATAAATAAAACTAAACTGAACTGAATAATTAAGAACCTAACAGAAAATAGACAACTAAATGACAAACGCTCTTGTTAAAACAATAAATGTAAAAAACTTAAATGAATGTATTGTAAAATAAATGGTTTAGCCAGTGGGTGAATGAACAAACAAACATGCTTCAACAATGAAAAATAAGGCAACAGACATAAAATACAGACAATGAAAACAGCATAAAATATAAATTAATCAAAATGTCACAAAATAAATAAATGAAATCATCACAAATAAGTTCTCTGTAAGTCAATAAATCAGTGAGTAAATAAACAAATGAATAACTGAGCTGGTTTTTTTCTCTTTCAGAGTACATGAACCAGAGTCAGAGTGACACCAGCCGGAGCAGCAGGCTGTCAGAGGTTTTGAATCCCAACTACGAGGACCTGAGCCTGGGCTGGGGCACTGCCTTGCTCCCGTCCCCGCTGGAGGAAATGAAGCCCTCTGCCCGAGTTCCTGAGGGACCCGAATACCTGAACACCACCCAAAGCTTGCGCCCCCTGCCCACCAGTGACAGCCTCGACAACCCGGACTACCAGGCTGACTTCCTGCCGCAGGCCACGCCCACCACCGCTTTAACGGGGAATGGTTTGTTTCTCCCAGCAGCTGAGAACCTTGAGTACCTGGGTCTGGGTGCTGCACTACATGCCCCCGTCCGCTAGGGGGCAGCAACAATCAGACACTTTAAACTGAAGCTGTGAGGTTCTGTGGAAACAAAATGTAGCCTACTTTCATTTAGGCTGCTGACTGTATTTAATTTAGCTGTTTTTATTATAAAGTTTCCCAGGAAATGCTGACTGAGCAGCATCATCGTCTGCTACACTGGAACAACCTGCATGCTGAGTGTTGCTCAGCGGCACTCAGACAGACGTTTCCTTAAACTCTTAAATGGCTTCATTAACTTGTTTGATGTCACAAGAAAGTGGGAACGCCATCAAAACAAAAAAGCCGTTGAGACAGAATTTTCTCAATGAAACCCACAAAAACTCTTCAGTTTCACCAGAACATTGATTTTAATTGATCCATCTCATCTTGGTCTCGGCTCTGTGGGGGCGACGCTGCAGGAAGATCCAGACCGGCACGATCGATTTTATATTTTGTCTTCCATGTCATGTTTCCTTTGCATCCTTCCCTCGTCAGCATTTGCATGAATTTGTCTGTCAATAATAAAAAATGGGAGCACTATGGAAATAAAATCAGGACTTAAACATTGAAAGTGCATAAAATAACATTTGTACATTTGCACAGAGGTTTAAAAACGTGTAGACGCTCATTGGATTCACCAGAGAAGTAACATAAAATGATCTGCATCTGGTAATTTACATGTAATCATGTAGTGTTGCTAATGAAGGCTGCAAGGGGACAGTATTCAGTCCACATGATGGATCCTCGGATCCTCCAAAAATCATCAAGCACAGTGGTGCCCCCAGCTGGTGGTTTGAAGGCTCTGCAGCTCAAATCCAAGATTATTAGACATTTTTAAATCTCTGTGCTGCAGCTGCGTATCGAAGAAAAAACTGCTCTGTTTCTTTGTTACGAGATCCTTTTTCATGTTATTATGACATTATTGTGGTAACACTCCCTCTATGTAGCATTTATAGGCAACATATGAACAGTCATTATCTGTTATAGCAGCCTCCACTGTCCACAGGATGAGTTATAGCAAATAACATAATAAATAATTACCTCTGCTTACAGCTACATTGTAGTCTGTTATAAACCATTTATTACATGTTTATGTGCTGCTTGTAAATGCTAAATTGGGGGACATATTTTTTCTGGTTGTTAGATTCCAAATTAGTCAGTTTTAAGTAAGAAAAACACATCACTTTATCTGTTAAATCACGCTGCCCATCTTAAACTTTTAGCCGTATTTGTAGCAGTTTCCGTGGGAATCTTCCACACTCGATCTTCTAAATAGTCCGAAGCTCTTGTTTTAAAACAAACAGCGATTCCAGAAGAACAGCCGAGTTCACAAAGACGCTGCAGAGGAGATTATTGTGTTTTATTTTCCAGCAGATGATCCAGATAAAGTGTTCGACTCCTCGTCTCTTGAAGCTGAAAGTTTCTGCTCAGCTTGGTTTAGTTTTATTTGGCTTCCTGGTGGCTGATTGACAGGGACGGCCGGAGTGGCTTGTTGTGTACATAAGAAGAAGAAGGAGGTGAGTTTCCATCCTCTGACCAGAGACTCTTTGGATGGACCAACAGTGTTTCTGTCAGACAGCTGCACTCTGGAATAATGCTGTAAAAAGGAATAATGTGCTTGTTTTTATGTTCAATTCCCACTTGAACCAGGAGAGAAGGTTTTCACCAATTACATAAGTTAGAGTAAAACCTTCTGTCTCCTTTTGACTTGAAACACCTTCAGTTAAGCTTAGAGTTCTTTTTTACATGTGTACCAACGTTGATGAATTTGTAAAAAGTCTTTTATTCTCCGCTTTACTTGACAAGATTGAGCCAAACTCTGATTCACTGACTCGATTAAAACACTGCTTCTTACCGTTTGTCTCTGCTGTTGGTGGAAATGTACGGAAGCTCAGAGACTGGTTGATGATTATTCTTCAGGTTCATCTCAAGAGAACAAATGTGCCTGGATTTAAAGACGAGGGGGTCTCTGCTCTGATGAAGACATCCAAATATATCTTACATCTCCACATCCAGGGCTCGTGTTTAGCTGGATTTAGTTTTTTGCTTCCTGGAGACAGTTTTCTTGGGACTTTAATGTGTTTCAGGATAACAGATGAACACCAAGTCCAAGTCTGAGCAAGAAGAGCCCAAAGACACAAAAAGCATCGATTCATCCTGTTGTTCATAGTGAAAGTCAGCTGATGTGACTTCAGTCTCTCAGTACAGGTCTTTGGATTTGGATTTAGAAAAGTTTGAAATGTGACAAGCAGGACAATCTGCTTAGTTTCCATCCAAATTTAAACTGAATTTTCAGAAACTGATGAAAATAAACCCTGACCTGCTGCTGCTGCTGTGTGAACACGAGCTGATTGGTTGATGGAGAGCAGGTGGAGCTAATCCTCCAGTCGCTGCCATTAAACCACCACAGAAGAAGAAGAGGACACGACGAGATGACGTCGTTCAAACGATGGAAAACCATGTGGAGAACATGATGGAGATATGAGCTTTCTGTTAGTTTCATGAGTTCATGTGAGGAAGGTTACAGCCTCCTCATCGCTCCACACACACCTGATGTTTTCAGCCCTTCACTCTGACTCACAGGCTTCATGGACGCCAGCATTTATTCATCAAGTCTGCTTCTGCTTTTATCCAAACACCAGCTGCTACACCTCACACAGCAGGAAACTCTTGTTTGTGATGTTTTTTCCCACTCAGATTCTTTAATTGAAAATGTGCATAAAAGCAGGTGGATGGAAACACACTTACTGTCTACAACTCAGAGTAAAATATATAATTACATTAAAAACTAAATATTCAGCATCTTCTAAGGTCTAAAATGAGGATGCTTGGTTGTCACGTGACAAAGACACACTATGGAAAAGGACCATCACCTGCACTTGTAAATGGAAAAACAGTCAGAAATGAAGCCGACGGGACTCGGTCGAGACCAGAGACAGAAGAACGGTAGCCGAGATCAAGACAAGTCCGAGTCAAGACACTCATGAGACCTCTACCTTGTTCTTGTCTATGGCATAGAAATTGAACATCTAATAGTCTTTCCACAGAATTCTTTTTTTATCAGACCATTATTTAATAACTTTTGAATTCCTATTACTGGACTACACGCCATTAGGCAAACATTCCTACACTAGATGTCTATCTGATGGTGCTGTAGCTAAATTTAAGGAAGTGATTCCATCGGCATTTAATTCAGTTCCATGTCTCAATGTAACAGATGACCCCTATGCTAACTTTAGTCCCTCCCAAATTGATCATCTTGTTGATAGTGCTGCAGGCTCACTACGAATAACACTCGACTCTATCGCCCCTCTAAAAAAGAAGATAATAAAACAGAGGAGGTTAGCTCCATGGTATAACCCGCAAACCCGCAAACTAAAACAAACATCGCGAAAACTTGAAAGGAAATGGCGTTCCACCAATCTGGAAGAATCACGTTTAGCCTGGCAAGATAGTCTTAAAATCTATAGGAAGGCCCTCCGTAATGCCAGAGCAGCCTACTACTCATCATTAATAGAGGAAAATAAGAACAACCCCAGGTTTCTGTTCAGCACTGTAGCCAGGCTGACAGAGAGTCACAGCTCTGTTGAGCCATGTATTCCTATAGACCTCAGTAGTAACGACTTCATGAGCTTCTTTAATGATAAAATTCTAACTATTAGAGACAAAATTCAGCACCTCCTGCCCTCAGTTGGTACTGACTTATCTTCAAACACAGGAACCTTAGAAACAACTGTAAAACCTGATGTACATTTAGACTGCTTTTCTCCCATCAACCTTTATCAGCTAACTTCCATGATTTCCTCATCTAAGCCATCAACGTGTCTCTTAGACCCCGTCCCAACTAGGCTGCTTAAAGAAATTTTACCCTTAGTTAGCACTTCTTTACTAGATATGATCAATCTGTCCTTATTAAAAGGCTATGTGCCACAGTCCTTTAAAGTAGCTGTAATTAAGCCTCTTCTTAAAAAGCCCACTCTTGATCCAGGGGTTCTGTCAAATTATAGACCTATATCTAACCCTCCTTTTCTCTCTAAGATCCTTGAGAAAGCAGTCGCCAATCAGTTGTGTGACTTTCTACACAACAACAAGCTGTTTGAGGATTTTCAGTCAGGATTTAGAGTGCATCATAGCACAGAGACAGCACTGGTGAAAGTTACAAATGACCTTCTAATTGCATCTGACAAAGGACTTGTCTCTGTACTTGTCTTACTAGATCTTAGTGCTGCATTCGATACCATTGACCATCACATTCTATTACAGAGACTAGAACATTTAATTGGCATTAAAGGCACCGCACTAAGCTGGTTTAAATCCTATTTATCAGATCGATATCAGTTTGTACATGTTAATGATGAATCCTCTATGCATGCCAAAGTTAGTCACAGAGTTCCACAAGGTTCTGTGCTTGGACCAATTCTGTTTACCTTGTATATGCTTCCTTTAGGCAATATTATTAGGAAGCACTCCATAAAGTTTCATTGTTATGCAGATGATACCCAATTATATTTATCGATCAAGCCAGATGAAACTAATCAATTAGCTAAACTTCAAGCATGCCTGAAGGACATAAAAACCTGGATGACCTGCAATTTTATTTTGTTAAACTCAGACAAAACCGAAGTTATTGTACTTGGCCCCGAACACCTTCGAAAAACATTATCTAAAGATATAGTTTCTCTAGATGGCATTGCCCTGGCCTCCAGCGACACCGTAAGGAATCTTGGTTATCTTTGATCAGGATTTGTCCTTTAACTCCCACATAAAACAAACTTCAAGAACTGCCATTTTTCATTTACGTAACATTGCAAAAATCAGGCACATCCTGTCTCACACAGATGCAGAAAAACTAGTCCATGCATTTGTTACGTCTAGGCTGGATTATTGCAACTCTCTATTATCAGGCTGCCCCAATAAGTCCCTTAAGACTCTCCAGCTGATCCAGAATGCTGCGGCACGTTTACTGACAGGAACCAGGAAAAGAGATCATATCTCTCCAATATTAGCTTCTCTTCACTGGCTCCCTGTAAAATCCAGAACAGAATTTAAAATCCTTCTCCTCACCTTCAAAGCCCTTAATGGTCAGGCACCATCATATCTTAAAGAGCTCATAGTACCCTATTACCCCACTAGAGCACTGCGCTCCCAGAATGCAGGGTTCCTTGTGGTTCCTAGAGTCTCTAAAGTAGAATGGGAGCCAGAGCCTTCAGCTATCAAGCTCCTCTCCTGTGGAACCAGATCCCAGTTTGTGTACGGGAGGCGGACAACCTCCTCACATTTAAAAGTAGGCTTAAGACTTTCCTCTTTGATAAAGCTTATAGTAGGGCTGACTCAGGTGAGCCCTGAGCCACCCCTTAGTTATGCTGATATAGGCCTAGACTGCCGGGAGACTTCCCATGATGCACTGAGCTCCTCTCTCCTCCTCTTCCTCTCCATCTGTACGCCCTCATATCCATCAATGCTTGTTACTAATTCAACTTCTTCACGTAGTTGTGTGCTTTCTCTCCCCTTTCTCTCTCCTTCTGTTGCTTTCTGCAGGTGTTTCTGCCTCCGGAGCTGTAGAGTCTGGATCTTTGGTTGCGGCCGCCTGCTGCCCCCGTGCTCCTGCTCTGCACCTGCTGCTGCTATTACTGTTATTGCTCTTATTATTAGTATTACTATTATAATATTGCTATTAGTATTATTTCTATTAATATTAACATCAATACCATTACCACAACTATTGCATTACATCCCTATGTGGAACTGTATTGTGCTACTGTATGTTCTCTTTCCTCCTGCTCTCTCTCTCCTGCCCCCTTCAACCCAACCGGTCGAGGCAGATGACCGCCCACCTAGAGCCTGGTTCTGGTTCTGGTTCTGCTCGAGGTTTCTACCTGTTAAAAGGGAGTTTTTCCTTGCCACTGTCGCATAGTGCTTGCTCATGGTGGGAACTGTTGGTCTACTCGAAAAAGTGCCCTGAGATAACTTTGTTATGATATGGCGCTATATAAATAAAACTGAATTGAATTGAATTGAAGAGAGTCTGAGATAATCGAGAAAACATCTGGAGACCAGACTTGAGTACTACAGCTCTGGTTTTTGCAGAAATAATTAAAGTCATGATTCTGACTTCATGAAGTAATAAAGTTCTTATCTCAGGATAACGGTGATAAAAAAGCACCGACTTTGTTTCCTTGAGTTGAAGAAGTCCTGAAGTCGAGATAATGAGCCTAAAAATATTCATTATTTACCACGACTGCACTGAGCCTCCATAGAAAAATGACCCTGAGGAGTTGAATGTCTGTAAATGTTGATTTATTGTGCAGCTTTTTAGCTTTAATTGTTGTTAAATGTGAAATTGGTTTGAGAAATCAAAACATCCATTGCTACACAAGTGACAAATGTATACTGAAGTTTCATTCATAATGTACAAATACTACAGCAGAATTCATATTTGTTGAAGCAACAGGAAGTAAGCTTTTAATTTGATTATTATTTCTAAATATATGTTGGGACTCTGGATGAATGCAGTCTTCCTCTCTGGATCATCAGGACACAGCTGATCCTCTCAACACCACCACCTTTCTCACCTCTCACTCTGACAGAGATCACCGCCTCCAGCTGGTGAGAGAAGAAGAGAGACAACAGAAGTCATAAATCAGAGTTTACAGAGACTCCCTTCATCAGCTGTCAGTCAGTGATGCAGCACATCTAGTATAAAGACCAGCAGGGACTCGAGTCCTGTTCAGACCAGAAGTGGAGCGGCTGTGTAGCGTAGCCAGCTTCCTTTCAGCTCTCATGTTAACGTATTGGAGTGAACACACTGAGCTGGAAGCTCACAGACCTGCACAGACTTTGGGCATCAAGTCTGTTTACTCTGCAGGTTTCACTCAAGTACACAGTGGAAATAAAGTGCTGAGAGTCCCTGAACGCATCATGACTGCAGAAACAGAGAGATGTTCACTGCTCACTTTAATGATGGATTTACTGCTGTTAGGGTTCAAAGCTGTTAAAAACCAGCAGCTCAGTCACATTTGAATATTTCATCTACTTTTGAAATATTACAGGACAAATATGTAAATATGGAGTCTGTTCTAAAAGATATTTGGACAAAACAAAAGACAAACGGACAGATTTATATATGATGTTAAAGGTCCTACATGTTCATACAAAGACTGAACAGCAACACATCAGCTGGGATTACTGGACTTCAGCAGAGGTTCTGGTCTGTAGAAAGACCACATGGTTACTAAATGTAATGCTGGTTCTCTGCAGGCTTCAGTCAGACTGATCTCAGAGCTGTGACAAAGATGAACTGATCAATTGTTTAGTGTTGAAATGAGAGAACAAACACTCTGAGATCAGATTTGATGGTACGACAGTTTGATGAATGAGGACCACTGTCTCTATACATCTTGTAATGCTGTCAGCTGGAGTCCAGCTTTATTTCCTGAACACATGAACACAACAGTCTTCGTCATGTTACCTGTGTCTGCTCTTTTCAGATACAAAGTGATCTGAGAGTGATCTGATAGGTGTTTGTTCTTTCACTGTGAAGGCTCTCTGTGGTCCTGTGTGTGTGTGTGTGTGTGTGTGTGTGTGTG